>CAKOAT010471820.1:0-100796 GCA_932364175.1 Eruca vesicaria subsp. sativa
TGAAAAAATTGACTATTATACAGAGTGAAAGAATTACATACGGTCTCACTAAAAAGAGTTAGATATGGGAGATATACCTGCGAATGATCCGTGCTTAATAAGCATGTTTGACCCGATAACTTTTTTTGTTAGATCCTAAAATACAACGAAGAAATCAACATTCAGACATGCAAACTATCGCAATGATTGTGATACGAATACATATATAAATCAATGGTGAAACTCTATTTACCTGAATAGATATTCATATATGGATCTTAGATTTCTGAGTTTCTTTGTCTTAAATGAAACGTTTTTTATCAGATCGTCTTCGGACCATTAATTTACAAAGTAATCTGAAAAGAAAAAAATTAACTTTAGTTTTTTAACACATTCTGGTATACTCTTGCATGTCAAAATAAATCATATGTACAAGACCACAAACAAAATAATTTAATATTATAGAAATCTTTAAGCAAAAAAAAAAACTTACAGATCGAGAAGTAGATTGATGCATGTTTGGAAAGAACTCTCTTTAGACAGATTGTGTCTTTTAATTTTTCCATCGATCTCTATCCTATTGTTTTTCTTTCTTCGAACGGACAAGAAGATGATGTTTTGGAGATTTTCCAGATTCATCGCTTGAGAGAGATCTGGATACTATTTTGTCGGTGAGTTTATGATATTTTAAGACATTACTTCTGATTTTTTTTATTTCTGTCGGTAAGTTTATGTGAGACCACAAAATTTTAGTATTATTTAATTAGAATATTTTTGATTCCGGGCCAACAAAGCAAGAAAGAAGCCCAAAACTTCAATTGGTTTTTGAAAATATACAATATAGCTTCAGAAGCCCATGTACAATAATAAAAAAAATCGGTAAACTAAGCCCACCTTTATCAAAAAAAATTTAAACCATTTTGTCAATTGGTTTTTGAAAATATACAATATATCATCTTAGTTACAATCAAATTAGGGATAGTTAAAATACAAAAACCAAACTAAGAGAAAATAATACAATTTTTTTTACATATAGATAAGAGTCTCAAAATATTTAGTTCTAAAATTATAAGTAATCTCAAAATAACCTTAATTAAATGCCAAATGGAACCGTATTAAACCTAAAACTTTAACGGATTCCTAACATTTGATGTCTAAACAAATCCAAAAACTCAAAAAATGTGAAAAAAATATTCATCATAACAAACTACACACTTTATATATCTCGACCAACCAAATAATAAACTCATTCGAAAAACTGTGCATCCATGTCTAATCATATTAGAGAACAACGAGAAGGATTAACCAAATTTTCAATGAAAATTTTCCCGCGCTTCCAAAGCGCGGGTCAAAATCTAGTCAATACTATTAAATTAGGAACATGACCAATTGACATATGTTGTGTCCAAATATTTATTCCTTTTATTTGAGATCCTCTTATTATTCTTTTTATATAATTGTATTCAGGTTTATTTAAAAACTAACCACGTTTTTTTCTATCTAATGAAAACGGTTATGTTTCTACTTTCGTAATAAAATTCTATTGATCGATTTATCTTCACCGTAATTTCTCTCACAGATGAAAGTAACTCTTCGCTCTCACAGATGAAATTTTCTTTGGGTGAACGGTTAAAATGGTTAGGTTGGTTTAATGCAGATTACGATAATTTAGATGATGACAAGAAAACTCTCTTTTAAGACAATTCTGAGGTGGAGATCACAAATTCTTCCAGTTTTTTTTTTCGGTTATCATCCTAAAATGCTGCAATTTGGTGCAAGCAAGTGACAGAGGCCTCACGGTGAAGACTCAATCGACTCGGCGGCGAAAACTTAATTTCTAGGGCCAAACTGCATTTGAGATGATGATGATGTAAGCTTTGTGAAGTGAAATTGTCCAGATTCTTTTGAAAATAACTGTAACAATACACGTGTACTCCACTATAATATCCATTTTTTGAATATTATTTTGTGGTTTATTTTTATTTGTTGTGCACCATTTGTAATCGTATTTTTTCATCGTTTAGACCTTTTAATTAAAATTTTGTTGGCAATAAATGATATTTTATCAGCTTTAAACATGAAAACAGACTTGAAATGAACTTTCAATTGATGTTTTCACTTGACCATAAATTATAATCTTAAGTTTCTTATATTTTCTTTGTATTATAAAATAGTCCTATTAACACAAACATACTTATGATTTGTAAAGAATACAAAAATATATCCATATCTTTTCTTTATATATCATAAACTAGGTGATTTCCCCGTGCTCATGCACGGGTATAAATATTTATTAAGTAAATATACTATAATAATTTATTACTATTTACATTTAATTTTCAATTAATTTATAATTTGCATACAAGATTTATATTAATAATATTATTTTACTTTAATTAGACATATTATTTTAGAAATATTATATCTAGTCAATTTTATTATTTTATAGTCGATTTTATTATTATTATTTGGGTATATTAGATTACATTCTTTTATCTGAATTCAACTATAATATTTTTTATTCTAAACATATTAAATTTTGATTAATTCTATTATTTACTTTTNTAGGTTGTTTGCTGTCTCGGATGTTAATATATTTTAGAAAAGTTGTTTATAACTTAAGATATATTATGCCTATAATGAAATATAAAATAATTTTGATTTCAAATTACATCAATCGATATAAAGATAATATTTAAAGTCTCATGCATATATATAAATTTCACAAAATAAATCAAATTAAAGTAATATTATTTATCATTTACATGTGCACGTATTTTCATAATATTTATCAAGTTATATGTTTCTTTAAAACATAGTAGAAAATAAAGCAATAATCAGTAGGAAGTTACATACTTAAGTAAGTCATATATTTTTGGAGATTCATGAACACATATCAATATTTACAATAACTAAAATATTTTATAAATTCTAAATAATTTTATATCTTAGATTTATTGAATGATAAACTGAAATTATTTTAAATAATCATAAAAATGAGAATTCGGATTTGCTTTGGTATTTTTATTATGGTTATATTAAGTTACACAAACATAATTTTTTTTTAAAAAAATTAAAATTAAGAAACATATAATTTAAATAATGATAGAATATAACATATCTATGTCATTAAAGTATATAGTGGTATGATATTTTAAAATATTTTGTAATTATTTGATTAAAAGATGTTTATTGTTAAAAAATATTTTAATTTCTCTTAAAAATAAGCAGTAAAATTGTGGTTGTATTTGAGAAATCATATTATATAAGTAAAATTTAATTTATAGATATTTTTTTTTGCTTTAGTTGAAAGATACTATAGTCAACTAAATATATGAGAATAAATAAAATATTCAATAATTTTAATTAAAAACTATTTTAGTTAATAAAAACATATACTTGTTTATGTTACTTATAATTATGTTTAAAAGTAATTTTTTTTTCAAATATCAAAATTATATGTGTGAATTTTTTGTTATGAAATCACATTATATAAAAATATATATTTTCATATGAGAAAAAACAGATATAAAGAAAGTATTTTATTAATAAAAAAGTACATTTTATGTTATTTAAAATATTTTTAATGGATGTTACTATTTTGTTAATTTTCCCTTTTAATGAAATCATATTATATAAACATATATTTTCGTTTTTAATTTTTCCTTTTAAATTTTATAGATATTTTTTTCTATTATAAATTTTAGTTGGAAATTTTTAAAAAGGAAACTAAATACAAAATTAATAATACTATTTTACTATTTTGATAGTATATTACTATTTTGTGAACTTTTCTTTTTAATTAAATCATATTATATAAACATATATTTTTCGTTTTTTTATTTTTTTATCATAAAAGTTATTTGGAATGTTTTAAAAAGGAAACTAAACATAAAATTAATAATATTATTTAAATATACTATTTAAATATATTTATCAAGGGTATCATAGTAATCAACCGGTATAAGAGTCAACGTGAGCGCACCACATAGGAAATTGACTTCTCAAATAATATTATAGAGATTAATATACTAATATTGTCCAAATTTATCCTAAAATAACTAAAAACTAGATTTTTATCCATCTTTTCAAAAAGACGGATATTAATACCATTAATTTATGATCACTCTTATTATTTACTCTTGATATATCTTGGAATATTACTTTGTACCACTGGACTACCATTAAATAAACTAACTATCTCTACGTATCTACTATTTCTGAGTAATGATTTATGTTATAACCTCTCTTTATTCCTAGATTTTTGGAACCAATCACTCTCATCATTTTATCTTACAACTATTCTCATTTGTATACATATTAAGATAGACAATTGCATAATATATTTGAACGTGTGATCAATAATTATGTTTTCGGTGTTAAGACCAATACCATGTAAAAGCCAATACAATGTTATTAAAAAAGGATAAACTATTTTGATTTCGATTTTAACCTTTTATTAGAAAAAAATTATAACTGTCATAAATTATACTAATAAAAAATCTTAAGAATTTTATTAGTCTATATGTTAACTGTATCTATAAAAATATGATCATGACTAATTGATAAATATTTGGTCCTACTATTTGTCATTCAATTATTTTATATCAATAACACGAACTTTTTTAATATTATTCATAAATAATTAAATATATAAAAAAATTAAAACATTAAATTTCTCAAAAAAATTAAAACAAAAATATACATGTCCTTCGAAAGGCGGATCAAAATCTAGTGTATATATTAAATTACGTACTACTTTGTGAAAGGGTTCTATACTCACTTCTGTTCGAGAACTTACATGTGTGCCTCTTTCCTACTTCTGTTCTTATTTTAATTTTTTCATAAGCATATTTTGATAAAGCCAGATAATAACGAAGACCGACATAACGAGAAATATTTAAAAAGTTGTCTTTTATAAAAAAATATGAAGCTTTAATATATTCATGAAAAGCTGTCGCGCTCACTATAAGTCTACAGAAACAACCTATTTTTTTTGTCAACAGTGTACAGAAACAACCTTTCGTATGGAAACATAGAATTTTTTTTGTTGGAACTTTCCATGGATAAACTTCAACAACAAAAATAACCGGAAAAACAACAAATATTATATATAGGGTTGAAACTTACATCATATCTCACGCAATCAACGAAAGGTAATAAAACATAAAAGTATGTAATGTAACACATTTGCACAAAGTTTGTTTGCTGCGTGTGTCAAACAACAGATGTGCATGGTGGGAAAAAAATAATATACAAAACGATCGCGAGACCCATTTGATATCTCTTCATCTGCAAAGAATACAGCCACATGCCACAGCCACTTTCACCACTTCCTTTTGGTCGCTTGTCTTCTCCTATATATGCACTGAATCCAACACCTACAGACACTAGCAAAATAAGAACAGAGAAGATTTTGGGATGGCCTATCTACCTCACCGCACCCATCAAGTGTTCATAAACTTCCGAGGAAAAGATCTTCGCTATGGCTTCGCCAGTCACCTTATAGATGCTTTCGAAAGACACAGCATCAATTTCTTCATAGACACGCATGAACAAAAGGGAAGAGACCTGAAACACCTCTTTAAGAGGATTGAAGAGGCCACAGTCGCGCTGGTTATCTTATCCACAAGGCAATGCTCAGCCTCTAACAGCTTTTTATTAGACACTGTTCTTTATTTATGAAGATATTATTGTCAATATATAGGTATGGGGAATCAAAATGGTGTTTGGAAGAGCTGCGGAGAATCATGGAACAAGCTGAAAGAGAAGAACTGATAGTCATCCCAATCTTCTACAAGGTGACACCGAAAGAAGTGAGGAAACAAAAGGGAGCCTTTGGCTCTAAGTTCTTGAAACGGACTGAAAAATCCAGCCGTGAAGAGATGGAAAAATGGCAAGTAGCTTTGAAGGCTGTGTCAAACAAGATTGGCTTCACGTTGGAGCACAATAGGTATATATAGCAAGATTTAAACAAGAAACGCTTATAAAGGATTCTTACGTGACATTCTGCAGATATGCTTTTGTTTACAAGTTTTTTTTTGGTTTCCATACCTTTTACCTTAAAAAAAACAAAGCTCCAGGCTTTTAGATTTTTAATTTTTCGATAGAAACAGATTAACAATATAATATAGATCGAACACGTTGACAAAAAGCATGAACGGGATAGACAAAAAGAAACGTGGGAGAACGTGCTCGAAGAGAATAAGTAACGCCAAATCAATTTGAGGTTAAGCAGTTTCTGTTTTTAGTAAATATTTAGGTTATAGATTCGATTATTATTGCAACGTTTGGGTCAAAGTTATATGGTTGCATCCGTACAATATATCTATGATGACATAAATCTTAATTTGGTTTAGGATAGTCGCAGACTAGCAGTTCAAACCAAAAACAGGATAGTTGCATGTTTATTGGCGTAAATGTCAACTAACAAATATCAGAAAAAATAAAAACAAAAACAAAAACAACTATCATTTGATTTGTTGTTTTACGGTTAATAATCTGAATAACTAACGCATCAGCATACAATTATAAACCAGTAAAAAGATAAATTACCTTCCTCTCAAAGAATGAAGGAAAAATAGAGAGAGGATTTCTTATATTTCTTGTGGAAACAAGTTTTTTGTCAATTTGTCCTAAAATGATTAAAAGAACGGTAAACTGTCATAAAATGATTACTTATCTAACTTTTAAATATCATATGTAATATAGTCATATGCTATATGATGTATTGTCATATAGGGTCAAATGGTCATCCACTACAATAACTATTTATTTTATTATTTGCTTTCACTTTTCTACACAAATTGAAAAATACATCATTCAAAAATAACTATTTACTAGGATAAGACCCGCGCCTTGCGCGGGATGAAACTATTATTTTTATTATGTTTTTAAAAATGAAACAATAGTTCGGTTTCATTCGGATTAGAGGTGTTCAATCCGGATATCGGGTTTTGGTTCGACTCGATTTTTTGGTATTTCGATCATTAAAATATAACTACTATTCTAAATCTATATGTACTTCAGTTTGATTTGGTTTATATACCATCGGTTTTCAGTTTATTCAATTTTATACCAAAAAACATAATTATTTAGTTTGAGATCATATTATATATTATACAATATATAATATGATCATATTTAGAGTCATATTGTCACAGAGTCATTTATTAAAAAAAATATTATATATTTAAATAAAAGAATAAAAAACAAAAAAGGCTTCTATCATCTAATAAAATGATCAAATCTAGAATTAATATCAAAACACTAAATTTTGAAAATAAAAATAAAAAACAAAACAGAAGCATGAAAGAAAAGTTTTTATATTCTTCCATATTTAGTGTTCATCAAACCAATATGTCTTCGATTGAANAAATAAAAGAATAAAAAACAAAAAAGGCTTCTATCATCTAATAAAATGATCAAATCTAGAATTAATATCAAAACACTAAATTTTGAAAATAAAAATAAAAAACAAAACAGAAGCATGAAAGAAAAGTTTTTATATTCTTCCATATTTAGTGTTCATCAAACCAATATGTCTTCGATTGAACACAACTCTGTTTGTTTAACGATAAAAAAAGTTGTAAAGAATTTCAACTAATTGTTGTCCATCATATTTATAATCTTTACTTCAATTTAGTTACTGTTAAAAAAACAAAAGATCAAAATAAGAAGTCTTAGTTGTAATAAATTGTTAACTATTTACAAATTATAATTATAGTTCAACTCATGTAACAAATAGATATTCATGCGTTGTTATAAATATATACATATTTACATGTTTCAGTTTAATCGATTATAAATCAAACCATATCCAAATCCTATGATTTTTATAAAATCACATCCATTCGGTTTGTATGGTATATACCAAAAATAACCATATTATCGATTGTTAATAGCTTTTAAAAATATAAAATTAAAAAAAGAACTAAGATATTTAAATCATTGATAACAAAAAATTTCAATGTGAAAAATTTAATAAGTTTATAATTTATAAATTTTCTTGAAAATTTATTGAAAATTTTGAAATTAAAATATTTATGTAATCTTATATGGTATATAGTTTAATCTGTATATATATATATTTGTTTTATTATTGAATGATACTTTTTACTTATATGGTTTTAAAATCGTGTATATCTTTTTATAATAAAATGTTAAACTATTGATCATTAATTTTTAACATAATAATTTTAATAGTTTAGTTATTTATTCTCGTTTCTTAAAATTCAAAATATAACCTATACGAAAAATATAAAGTTTAATTTTATAGCTAATTTGATTGTTTAATTTATATTAATAATATAAAATTAAAGAAAAAAGATGGAGGATATATAAACTGTTATCAAATATTTATTATTAGAATCATTAAGTGTCATATATATATATATTAGTCATTTATGGTAATTGCGTAGATTTTATTTATGGAAATAAAATAAAATAGTAATTATATCTTAGGGAACAATCATTAAGTGTCATATATATATTAGTCATTTATGGTAATTCCGTAGGTTTTGTTTATGGAAAGAAAATAGCATATCATATCATTATATCATATAGTTTGACTAACTAATGTATCTAGCAACCTATAAAAATCCAATGTGGACTTACTTATTTTTCAATTGAATCTAATTGACTACATAATTGAATGACACCTATGCATTGGGGCCTCTTTTAATTAATACAAAATTGAGGTTACATCTTTTCAAATGTTTCTCAATTAATATATAGGGGATTTGGTGAGAAATTTGTTCGTAAATTATTTATTTGCATCGTTTTTCTAAACTATTCTTCAAAAACCAAGATTTATATTGTCAAAAAACCAATATTATACGAGGCGTTATTATCTGACGATAGACTACCAGGTATCCTCTATTGGGACCAAATAAATAATCGGGCCTAAATATAAGCTAAACTATTAGAAAAATGGGCCAAAGCAGTTCAATACGAACAGTTGATCGTTTTGCTTCTGTCGTGGAGGAGTTTGAATATACTTTATTTGTACAGTCAAAACCCGCTTGAGTTATAGACTTATAGTGGATGAAATACATTTTTATATTCGAAGGATCTCACTGATATACCTCTATAATTTCACAGATCCGAGTCAAAGTTCATCAAGAAAGTCGTTAAGGAGGTTGAGAAAGTCGTAACCGCCACTCATCCTAATGAAGGTAACGAAAAATATTGTTTGAAGAAGGTGACAACTTATGACATCCCACTAGCTTTCCCATGGGCATGGTTTGGCTCAACGGCTCGACTAATAGTTGCAGTACTCTTAGGGTTCGGCTTACTTGCCAATACGATTAACAAGGGTGCCTCACCAGCCATGGTTACTATTGTTGGTCAAACTGGCTCTGCTATGGCGAGTTATTGCTGCCGCAGGGCTGATGGGTCTATATGAGCTTGGTGAATGTGCATAAAGATTTTGTTTCCATTAGTCCTCTGCACGTATATCTCTAATTTCTGATACAATAAAGTATATTTCTCGAGTGTTTTACAGTATAATATAAAAACACAAGCATAAATAAACATTAGTAGGAGATTGGTGTGAGTGATGTGGGAAAAAGGTGAGAGAATATGAATTAGTAAATCCTTCACGTGATATTTGATCCGTGTGTATGTGTATCATGTGTTTCTTGCTAAAGACTAATATCTTTGCATTGATATATATAAACAGGGACTTTTGTTCCTTTTGTTTGAGGTCTTTTTGAAAATTCTGTTTTTTGATACCAAACTCTGTTTTTGATGATATCATACTCTGTCTCTTTTGCTTTTGTATTTATTTTAAAATATTTGTATTATTTATCAGTTTGATAAATAAAAAACAGTACACACTTTTTGTTTTAGTAGGGCCTTCAATAGCCATGGACCAGCCTTATATATATATATATATATATATATATATATATATATATATATACTTTTTTGAAATGAATGTGAAATTGTAATCAAATCAAAAGATTTTTTTTACAATGGAGATTACTGTTTAGCGAAGTTTTTTCTAGGAAATATAGCATACAGTTTATAACTAAAAACATAAATTGATACTTATCATTCCTAAAATATATTCACTAAACAGTAACCTCCATTGTAAAACCGTTTTTAGTTCTGGAAGCCCCTTTAGTTCAGTGGTTTGATTGAGGGTTCATTAAAACAATCTTTAGTTCTAGAAACCCCTTTAATCCAGTGGTTTGATTGATGGTTCATTAATGCTTCTACACCAAGAAGTTCAGGTTTTTAATCTCCAGCAAAAACGATTTATTAAACAATTATGCAGGTTACGAAGAAATTGTTACAAGGAATCTTCAGCATGGTTCAAGTAAACTCGCCAGACGTGAATCTTCATAGGACGGCTCAGGTGATGCAGTTAGGTGTAGATCATCTTATTGTCAATTTCTTTAGTTAGAATAGGTGATCAAAGACTCTTTTACAAGTATCAATTTCTGTTTTAATTAGAAATTAATGCTATGATTCCAAAATTTTAGTATAGTGTCAATTGGAAAGTCAGTTGGGTCTATTAGAAGAGGCACAATGTTATTCCATTGTGTGTATTTTGTTCCCATGAGATTTCACGTGACCAGACACCGAACTTCAGAAGTAAATGCATACGAGAAGAATAGGTGATTATATCCTCAGGTTGCAAGCAGAAAATGCATCCTCCTTTCGCTCATGAGTTAGATATCCTAATTTTCTCTCCCGTAGATCATTTTAGCCAGTAAGAAATAACTCCTCTAACATGACTTTGAGAATTGGGCCGGAGCTGGAACATTTGATGCAATAGCTGAAAATCCAATGGGAATTATCAAATCGAAGGTAGCCTATCCAACATTGCCAACCAAGCGATTTGTGCGTGTTGTGCGTAAACCAGATGCCTCTAGGCCAACTATGCTTCTTGTAATGAATTCTGATATTGTGCAAAGTGTCCTTAGTACTGAATTTGGTTTTGTATTTGTTGCCTTTGCCTCTCCACAAATGAACATCCTCATCTTCCTTTCTCAGCCGGACTATCTTTTGGATTTCTTCAAACCTTCGGCATGATGGAGTCTCGGTCTCTGATTATTCATTACCTCTGGCACAGATGTCTTGGCATCACTCACTCTCTCATATCAGTAATAATATCATCGATTACCATGTCAGACTAGAACCTCATTAACAGATAACTGTAAAATGCATATACCATAAAATTGAAAATCAGACTAAAACAATTAACAAATGAATTACACAGCTTTCAAAGCTATACAGCATATTTAGACATCGAATTACAAGATTAAAAACAATAAAATATCCAAAAAGACACAATCATTACATTTTGACATTAGAGATTAAACTTCAACATCGTTCTCTCTTTGGTTACGCTCCACCATCTCCTTCTTGTTCTTCTTGTGCAAAGAGTAAAGGTAACATCCTAAAGCAAAAACGGCTCCTATCAACGTACCTACTCTAGGCCAACTAAATTCATCATCCATAAAATCAAACACCCACACAACAACCAAAGCCACAAGTGGTGAAGCACACATATGTACAACATCACCAAACACACCCGAAACATAAAGCACCAAACCCATTAACCCAACCGACCAAACCTGCCACGACAAAGCTAACCCGACCAGACTCAAAACGTAATACGATTCCCCTTTCTTAAACCTCTCGCTATCTCCTTTCAGCTCCTTATATTCACCACTTGCAAGCAAACCAACGAGACAAACAACCGAGGCGACAAAAGAGACACATATTTGCATCTCTAAGACCATTCTAAACACTTTCTTGTTACCGTATCTCTTTGTCTTCACCAAAAATTTCTCAAACACGAGTTGGGATAAACAGAGAGATAATGCAAGAGCAACCGAAGCAGAGAAAGTTAACCAAGCTTGGATGCTATAATCTTCTTCATCTTCATCAGGCTCTCCTGCAAAGTAAGGTCTACCAAAAACGTGTATCACAAGAGTGACGAGTATCGATAAGATGATCCATCTGTTGAACTTGAAACGGTTAATGACGGCTGTGAGAACCGCTGTAAATATCAACTGTGTTGCGGAAATCAACGAGAAGACTCCATAGTTTGCGTATAGCTTCCCAAGTGTGAATAACTTGCTGTGAGCAGCAACAAGAACACCAAGAGAGAAGTAAAGAAAGAGAAGACGAAAAGAGAGGGAACGAGTGTTGTTGGTTTCAGGGTTTTGTTTTGGTGAAGGGAAAATGAAAAAGAGAGGGATGAGGATTGGAAACGCAGCGTTTTGAATCAGAGCTTGAGTCCATGTTCCTTTGTACTGTAGATCTTGATTACTGTCTTCACGATTGTCTTGATCATAGTAGAAGTTTAAGAGAAGCATGACGAGAGAATCTCCGAGCAAGACTAAGAAAATACATAAGGAAACAGAGATCCACCATTTTCTTTGATTAAACATCTTATCTGGTTCTGGTATCTGAGCTTGTTCTGAACCTTCTGTTGGTAAAAGAAGTTAGAATTCAATTCTCAGTTTTTTATTTTATTTTATTTTATTTATGGGAACACAAACAATATAACAGAAGAAATAAAAATACAGTGGAGTTACCGTTTCTTGTAATTTGTTTTGAATCTTCTGACATCTCCATAACTTGTTTTCTGGTTTCAATCTCTGAATTTTGTAATAGCATGCAAAGTTCATATCACGTGGTCTCAATCAAATAGTGTTTTCCAACCGTTGAGTGCGCGTTAAACAATGATTAGTTCCACCTTGGCCACTATACCAAATCAAAGATTTGACAGATAATGTTGATACTTTAATCAATTGTTTATATTTGATCTTATGAAATTGGCTAATGGCTAAAGCAAAATGTGCCTTACACATTTAAAAAAAATGAATAGTTCCAGCTTGGGTGATATATGCTTTAAATGGTATGCAGATCAAGAAAACAAAGTTCAAACAGAAAATGTATATCATGCAGAACGAATGCAGTTAGCTAAATTATGCAAAACAAATACAGATCTTACTAGTTAAAGTAAATCTATCGAATAATCTTATTTTACTGAATGTTGAAGATAAAATATTATATGTTAAATATATTAAAAAAATACAAACTTTAATTATTATTCTTGTTATTTAATAAATAATGGTATGTAGATAAATTATATAAAATATTATTAATTTTACAAAAATACTTTAATTTATACATATATGAAACTAATACGTGTGATATAAATAACATGTATAAATTCATAGATTAAATAGATGATTACATTACATGCATACGTTATACTATGTTTGTAGAGAAAAAAGTTAATTTTACTAAGTATTATTAAATACTAAATTTAATTTATTTCTAAGAAATTAAAATTTTTCGTAATTTATTGAAAAAGAGATAATAATGTACTTATATTTTTAATTGTTTTTATTGGATATGGATATATATGAGATAATATAAAAATATGAAAACCAGTTAATTATAATATAAAAATACATGAATATATAATATATATATATATTTAAGAATGAAGACAAATTATATTGACTTTTTTTTTTGAAAAAGGCTTTTATATTGACTTTTCATTGTCTAAAATTATTAAGTGCTTATAAAGTAACTATTCAAATTTATCAATATATGCAAACAATAGCATGTATGGTTTGATTTAGTTGATTTCTATAAAAAAAAAAACTGGCGACGTTATAGTTTTTGTAAAGTATTAATATTTTATTTGTGTTAATTATCAACAACATTAAAAATGAACTAGAACCTATATATTTTCTGTTTATCTAAGTATCAAATTTGAATATTTAGTGTAATTATATATTTTAAAACTAGACATAAAATATTAATATTTTATTTGTACTGCATTTATCCTGCACTACATCATATGATAATCTTTTCAATAATTAGAAAATGTGTCTACCAAATCATATGATTTTAACATCGGCACTATTATATCATATTTTTCTTTTCAGCTGTTTATCTTTGATTTTTACGAGAATGGTTTAGAAGTCAGCGTTAAACAATCACTAGGTCCACATTGGCGGCGAAAAAATTCTTTTCAATATTTAAAAAAATCCTCTCTGCTATTATACCAAATCATATGATTTGCCAGATACGTCAACTATTATACGAAATCATATGATACTTTTGATGGACAGTAAACCCTATCTTAAAAATTAAGGTATAATTAAATATAAATTAACGGTTAAAAGAAATTGCAACCTATAATAGAAGTGGAAAATTCAAAAGTTAATCAAATACAAAGCTGGGAGATTTTTTTTTTTCAACGAAAAGCCAATCTAAACTAAGATGAATTCAAGTCCGATAGTCAAGATGGTGAAACAGAGTCGACATAAACCATAGCAGATGACCGATCTCTAACACCACGTGCTAGCTTGTCAGCCATTATATTATGTGCTCTTAAAATATGCCAGATTGTAAAATCGGGGAAGAATCGCTTATATCGTAGAAACCCCTCCACATGCGTAGTGAAAGCTGGTCATTTCGTTGGTGTAGACACAATCTTCACCAACTGAGAACAGTTGGTTGCGAACACCACTTCTAGTCATATATATCTTAATCACAGTAGGTAATTCAGTCGGTTTTATTTAACGAAAGAATATATATGAGCTTTAATTTGATATGTTATTTGGTTTGATATGTCTTATATGAAACTAACAGACTTTATTTTAAAACTATGTTTTATATTAGTTGCTATAGAATTCTTTTAAGTAGAATTTCATAGAGAATTGCCACATATGATATGATTTTTTAATTAGTACAAACTTAAGGTTATAACTTTTAAAATAATCCTTAATTAATATATAGGGATTTGGTGTGGGGAGAATTTCAATTATACCACTTAGGTGGTACCACTTTTCATGTTTACCATCAACAAAGAAACATTTTCAAAAATACACATTTTATTAAAGGATAAAAGACTCTTATATCTTTGTTTTCTATATATATATATAAAATAAATATTAAAGAAAATATTAACCCTAAACCCTAAAACATCAATTCTAAACTTTAGACCCTAAAAAGTAAATCCTAAACCTTAAAAATCAACCCTAAACCCTAAAATATCAATTCTAAACCTTAAACTCTAACTCTAAACCCTAAAAAGTAAACCCTAAACCCTAAAAAATCAACACTAAACCCTAAACTATCAATCCTAAACCAAAAACCCTAAACCCTAAATTCTAATAGTATTTTGACCATTAAACTTTTAATGGTAAAGTTGGTTAGTGTAAAATTGAAAAGTGGTATCTTAAAAGTGTTATTTCTGGCAATTTCCCATTGGTGTGTGCATTTAAATCAAAGGATTATTCTTATTTATTAACAATCATTTATGGTAAATAAATCAACGCTATCAATTTTATCCATCATATATTATATACAATTAAATTTAAATGACATTAACAATATCTATAATATATTTTAAATATGAACTAGGTGTTTTGCCCGCACTTGCGGGCTTAATAATTTTAACTATAAACAAATATATAATAAATTTAAGTAAATTATAATAAACTATTGTTCATACAGTAAAAATATTTAATAATAATCTAAACAAAATTTATATATATATAAAGTTTTTTTATCATCATATAATAATTGTCATTACACAATTAAATATGAAAATATTCATATATTTAAAATATTTAGTAATAAATTAATATCATTTTAGACATAACAAAAAGAAGTATAATAAAATTATCTTTAGTAATGTTTTGGATAACACAATAATAAATTATTTTTTTAATAATTTTAACTATAAACAAATATATAATCAATTTAAGTAAATTATAATAAACTATTGTTCATACATTCAAAATATTTAATAGTAATCTAAACAAAAATTTTATATATATAAAGTTTTTCATCATCATATAATAATTGTCATTAGACAATTAAATATGAAAATATTCATATATTTAAAATATTTAGTAATAAATTAATACCATTTTAGACATAACAAAAAGAAGTATAATAAAATTATCTTTAGTAATGTTTTGGATAACACAATAATAAATTATCTTTACATAAATTCTTTGCGAATTAACTTTTTCATAATTAAATATATATTAACAAATATAATTATTTTTCAAGGTTAATAAAGAATTTATAACACAATATAAAAAGTTAGATAAGGATAATTGTCAAATTCATAAATTTCGTTTTTAATTTATAATTAATTATATATTAACAAATATAATTATTTTTCAAGGTTCATAAAGATTTTATAACATGATATAATTTTTTTTTATAAATAAGGATAATTATCAAATAAATGAAATTCATTTTTAATTTATAATTAATTATATATTACAAATATAATTATTTTCAAGGTCAATAAAGACTTTATAACCCTTACCCAATATAAAATAGTTTTAGATAAAGGTAAATCTAAAATCATTGAAATTCGTTTTTTACTTATGTTTAATTATATATTGAAATTTTTAATTATTCATTAAGGGTATAAACGATATTAACCAGTCTAACTTTTAACGTGAAAGCTCCCTTACGAAAAATCACTTCGCAAATAATAGTATAGCTTCGTTTTTATTTTTGACTGATTTATATATTTTATTCATTAAGGGTATAAACGATATTAATCACTCTAACTTTTAACGTGGGAGCTCCGTTGCAAAAAATCATTTTCTTTTAATTTTAAAATAATTAAGTTTTATAGTTTATTCAATTTTCTATTTTCAATTACATAAAATTAAAAATTTTACTTTATGAATATTTATTTATGTGTTTTCTGTTTTTGAATTTTTGTGTATTAAAATATATTTTTTGGATAACAACACAATATATATAGAAATTATCTTCTTTTTCCAAAATATATATTTAGATTATGGATAATTCTTATCATTATTATTAATTTAAATCATTTATCTAATCAAATAAATGTTAAATTCGTTTTAATTTTTGACTGATTTATATATTTTATTCATTAAGGGTATAAACGACATTAACCACTCTAACTTTTAACTTGGGAGCTCCGTTGCAAAAAATCACTTCGAAAATAATAGTATAGATGTTTAGTAAATGAATTTTCTCATTATAAGGTTTTATGATTATGAGTATATTTTTATAACAAAATTTCGAACTATTAAAAATTGAATTCAAATTTTGAAATTAAAATATTAAATTCTCAATATTTTTCAATGAAAATATCAAAATATAAGTATGTTTTTTATATGGTATGTAATTTAATTTAAATTATATATATGTATTAATGTAAAAATATTAAATAAGACGTCTTACTCATGTATTTTATAATTATTTGTATCTTATTATAGTAAAAATTTAAACTATTGATCACAAAAATTTTATTTGAGATATTTAACAATTTAGTAATTAATACCCGTTTTAATAAATTCAAAATACAGTATATACGAAAAAATATAATTTTTTATTATATAAATAATGTAACTGTGTAAATTATGTTAATAAAAAATATTAAAACAAAAATGGTAGAGGGTATAAAAATTGTTAGCAAATCTGTATTACTGAAATTATCAATTGTCATATATCTTTTAATCACATTACCTAGGTAATGCCGTAGCTTTTATTTAAGCAAATAATAAAGAATAAATTTTTAATATTAATAAGATATGTGACCAACATATATCTAGGTATATGTAAGGTGCTCTAGAATTGTGTTAAATAGAATTTTGAAGGTAAAGAGATATGCCACATAAGATTGAGGTTGTTTTTAATTAATACAAACTTAATGTTATAATTTTTTAAATATTCCCAAATAATATATAAGGGATTTGTTTTACTGCGAGTGTATAGACCTCAATCACTCAATTAAAAGTTTTTTTAGAGCATTTGTTGTCTACCAAAAATAAAATATATTTTATGGTAGTTAATATCTGGTTGTATATCAGTAAATAAAAATTTGGAGATATGCAAGATGATGTCCGGTATGCAAGATGTAAAACCAGGGAAGAATCAGTTAATCATTTGTTCTTTGAATGTTCTTTGTCGGTCCAAGTTTAGGCCCTCTTTAAGATACCATCGAATGCAAACATTTTTCCTTCTCATTCGCTGATCACAAACATGGATTATCTATACTAGAGAACATGGATCATCAATTTGCATGGATTATATGGTATATTTGGAAGGGACAGAATAATAAGATTTTCATTAATATAGATATTGATCCTACAAATACTCCGAAACTGGCAGAGACTGAATCTCTACTTTGGGCAGAGGTTCAGCCTCAGTCACAAGTGAAACCACTCAATGCGAGAGGCCGGAGAGTTTAGTTTACCTTCCATTTTGGGTCGCTGGTGTTCTATGGATGGGCCATGAAAAGCTTAAGAGATGTTTTCAGGGTAGGGTTGGTATAGTATGCCACATGGGTTCGAGGGACTAATGGAGCAAGGAATACGAGAACAAGTATTTCGCCATTACACTCGGAGATGGAAACTCTCATATGGGCAATGAAAAGTATGAGGTACTTATGTCAATACCATATTATTTTTGAGACGGATTGGATTCAACTGATGAAGATGATTTCTGCACCAGAGTAATGACCAACTTTTGTAAATTATTTAGACAACACCAAGATCCTTCAAAAAAGTTTTAATCACTCAGAGATTATTTATATACTCTGAATGTTGAATAATAAAGCGAACAGTCTTGCATAAAGTGCTATGAAGTAAATGTCTTTTGTTATTCATATGGATGCAGAGTTAGTAGTTTCGTTTGCAGAATATTCGTAGAATTTGTTTTAAGTTGATGATTAAAAACAAATATTTGTTTAATTTGGATGGTGTAATGCCTTCATATTATAATGAATTAGTAATGCTCCCACTGGAACATAATAGAAATGAGATTTTGTGTTGTTAGCAATTTTTAGTTATATCAAGCCATAATTATCATCAAATAAGTCATTAGTACTTTATTAGTGTTTGATTTTTTTTTTTCATAATGTATGTATCACTAAGAATTCTTAAAATATTTATATTATAATAGTGAAATTATTGTTATTTATATTTTCTCTTAAATTTTTTATTTATGAAACAGTAAGATAAGTTTGTGTTATATTTATCAAGTTAACCAAAAAAACATTATAATTATCTTAATACTTTTTAAGTTTTTTTTTAAAATTAGCATCAAATTTTAATTTTTTATTTGTTTTGTTCATTTTTTAGTTTGTGTTTAAAGGGGTAAATAAAAATAATATTTGATACAAAGTTAAATATTTAGTTTAGAAAAAAATAATATTTTAAAATATAAAAAGGTTAAAAAAAATTTTTTTTGTATATTAACAACTTTATAAATTAATAAAATATTATAATTTCAACATCATTAATATTTAAGAAACTAATTGTACTTTGAAATGGCCAAAATTTTAGAACTCTGAAATGGGCATAGATGATTATTATGACATCACTTATATATTATGCGGAAAATATTTGAGCAGTTATAACATATGTTTGGTCGACTATTAAAATATTTCAAGGTTTACTTAATATTATCTTTGGAAGTATCTATGTCAACATAGTTGATAAATTAGGTAAGCTATGAACTCGCATATATATTTTTTAAATGCTAAGATTATTATATTCTCTATTAGTGATATCATTCGTATGATGTGAAGCTATGCTTAAAACATCTATATTATTAAAATTAGCTTTTGGTACTGTTGAAATAAGGATAATAGAATAAATGAAAATTGTTTGGAAACAAATATAGCAATTAAGTATTTCTTTTTATCTGCATATTTGGTTATTATATTTGCAGTAAATTAAATTCTTTCTTTTGTATTTATTTTTGTTTATAGATTATACCATTACATATACAATCAATTTAAATTAATTAATTACAATAATTTTTTTTTGTGGTGAAAATAAAAATACAAACTGAATTATATAGTATATATTATATAAAATAATTTTTTTAATATAGTGTTATCTTATTTAATTTAACAAATAAAAATTTTGAGAATTTAATTTTCAAGAAAAAAAAATATCATAAAATTAATGATAATTCATAAAAAACTAATTCAAAAAAAAAATAATTTTTAGTATGTTGTTTTATTTTAAAATTGTATCAAACAAAAAAACAACATATTAATATATGAATAGTACAATTACATCAAATTACATCATGTTATAAAATTTCTAATATAATATTATGTATAAATAAAAATATTATTATTAAATAGTTATATTATGAAATAATATATTCTACTCAATATGTAAATTACAAAACATAAATTTCAATATATAATTTTTTTATAAAATCATAAGTTTATTAGTTTATGTTGAACACAAGTTAAATCAAACATAAACATTGGATGCAGGTCAAGTTTTAGTACATTGTTAATGGTTTTGCATTAGTAAAGATCCAGCCGGTGATAGTTTTCTGAACATTGTACGATATATATTTTGGAATATAAATAACTTGATTGTCAGCATCTATATGATTTGAAATGATTCATAAGATCATCGTAAAGTTTTAGACGATCTTGAAACTTATGTGATCATCACAGGTGAATCATCAATATACATATATTCGTGAGATCAGCTATTATGTAAATCAATGTTACCATGACATTAAAATCCATATAGTCCGTCCTATATGCGTCGGAGATATGAATTTCGCTAGGAAAACTATTAATTAGACTACAGTATCCCTAAACTATTTATAATGTTTAAACTATTTATAATGTTGCCACATCAGCAATAAAAAAACTCAAGGATTGCCATCTAAGCATGTCTTTTGTTTAATTAACTAGGTGATTTTCATGTGCTCATGCACGGGTATGAATATTCATAAAAGTAAAATTTTATAATAATTGATTGATATTTAGTTTTAGTTTAATAAATATATATGTATAATTTATATTAATAAATATTATATTATTCTAATTATACATATGACTCTGGATATAGTATTGTCAGTGTAATTATTTTTCGGATCAATAGTCGGTTTGGTTATCAATTTGGTATATTTGATAATATCTATTTTTTGAATTCAGCTATAATATTTTTATTCTAAATGTAATAAAACTTTGATTAATTTTCTTATTTTCATTTCGGTTGGTTATTGTATTAGATATGTAAATATATTCTTAAATATGTATATATATATATATATTATAGTTAAATTATGTATAACTTAATATATATTGTGCTTAAAATGAAATAAATAATAAACTGAAGTGTTTGATTCAAAATTAAATAAATGAATATAATGATAATATTTTGAAGTCTCATGCATATATATAAATTCTACAAAATAGTTAAATTGTAATTGGTTAATATTTTCTTTTTCTTTTTAATATGCTTTGAGTCAACCTCTAATTTATATGTATAAAAGTTAATAGATAATCATCATCATTATTATTATTATTATTATTATTATTATTATTATTATTATTATTATAAAACTATATGTTCCTGTTGTAGTTAGATTTTTAATTTTGGATATAAATTAGGTTAGTCGAGTCATTCATTTTGTGAGTATATTGAGTTAAATATGTTTTTAAATTAAAATTGCAGTATAATATACATGTATTTTCATAATATTTATCAAATTGTATTGTTATTTTTTAAAAAATATTAGAAAATAAAGTGTAACTGATAAATTTTTGAATGTTCATGAACATATATATTTTTATTATTTTGAAAATATATTTTATGTTATTTAAAAATATATATTAATTGGGGTATTACTATTTTGTGAACTTTCCTTTTTAATAAAGTCATATTATATACATATATTTTCGTTTTAAAATTTTAGAAATATTTCTTTTTTATTATATATGTTATTTGAAAAAGGTAAAAAGGAAACTAAATAAAAAATTAATTATAATCTTAAAATCTAATAATTCATTAAGGGTATCTATGTAATCAACCATCACGAGAGTTAACGTAAGTGTGACACGTAGGAAACTGACTTCTCAAATAATATTATAGAGATACTCCAACTTAATATTATAATTTTTTAAATGATTTTGAATTAGTATATAGTGGATATAGTATTAAAGAATACAAGATGAAACAAAAAAGCATAGAAAATGAAAATGATGAATAACTTATAGTGTTGATCTTCGAATTCATAATATATATCATATGCTCCATCTATTTTTAAATAAGTGTCATTTTGAAATATTAGACAAAAATTCAGAAAATTGTATAATAGATTAAAATATTTCTATTTAATATATGTTTAATTAAATTAGAATTATTTAAATAAAGTCTATTAGTTGTTCAAAAGGATAAAATAGATTTAATGTATAAAATTACATTGAGATTGTAAAATGATATTTGTTTTGAAACAAATAAAAATGCTAAAGTGACATTTATTATGAAACAAATGGAGTATGTTAATAAATATCCGTAAGATGATTATGCATGTGGACAAAACACCTTATACACTTAATCTATACTGTTAAAGTAGAATCTCTTTTGGGGTTCTATCCTTAATCTTTTAAGAAAATTACAAAATTTCTCATTTCCTTTTCTTTTTAATGAAAATCGCCTAATAAAAACTCAGTTGAAAATCATTCATAAAAAACCCAATAATTTTAACATTTATTTACAATGAAAGGGGATTCAAATCTATAAAAAATAATTATATATTTGTAAGTTGACAAATTCGTGAACATAATTAGGTATGGGCATTTTATCCAGACCCGAACAAGAACCGATCCGAAAATATAGGTTCTTCATGCTAAATTATTTGTTGGGTATTTTTTGTTTGGATCCGCGGGTCTCGGTTCGGGTCCGGGTCCTATTCAAAACCCAATCGGGTAGCCGAAGTACCCACAAATTATTGTATATATTAGGTTTATTTAGGTGATTGGGTATATTTTTGATAATCCGGGTATTTGTAAACTTTCGGATTTGGATTTTCTGGTATAATATTAGGTTTTAGGTAAAATTTTAGATTTTCAAAAAAATATAATTCAGGTATCAGCGTAAAATTCCTGGTTTTTTTTTGAATTTTTGGGCCTGATTTTTGGATAAACTTTCGCTATTTTTGTGGTTCTTTGGACGTTTTTAGAGTTTTCGAATATTTTTCGGATTTTTGGATTCAATTTGGATCCTTCAGATCTTTTCCGGGTCCTAAATACCCGAATTGACAATATACCCGAACTAACGGATTCGACAAGACCTGATCCGAAACCGGACTAAAAAGTTATAGGTACCTATATGGATCCAAATTTCTAGGATCCGAAAGACCTGGACCTGACAAGATCCGATTCAAACCCGACTCAAGAATCCAGATACTCGAAAATAAATAGTGTATTATCCGTGCTTTGAAAGCGTGGCTCAAAATCTACAGGTTTATTAAAAGTGATAAACACCGCGCATTAAGAAGGCTTATGTTTAGAATAATCAAAATCACAAACCACACACTTAAGCCACACAAAATCCATCTCACCGAACAACTTTGTCCCTTCATTATTCACAGCCATATGATCTAATTGTTTCCGTGGGTTATCATAATCATAGTAGACCATACCTGATCAGAGAGGGGGGGACTTATCACTGAAAAAGCGAGCAAGAACATTGTTATCAAGAAACGCTAAGGCTTCAGAAGACTTGATGCATATAGGAGTCTTGTATTGAGATGGCGAAGCACCTTGAGAGATGAAAATCTCCATCAGAGAATGAAATGTTCCCTGTTGCACAACCCTAATCTCTAGAGCTCCAATAGACCCATCTTTACTCCTTATATCCCGGTAAAGAGCACTTAATGATTCCTCCATTACACAACAACATTCCACCAATACTTTGTTACCAGGTTTAACAATGTCACTTATGTTTTTGGCTTTGAGTTCCCAATAAAAAATGTAGTGACCTGGAAGAGTGGAAATGTCAGCATAGCATGTGAATCCCGTCAATAGTAAATCTGAACGTTTAAGAACGAGTGTTGCATTATTCAACGCTTTTAAAATGTCTTCTTCAGTAGTCACTTCCAAATTGACGCTTAGAACCATATTTTTCCTGCGTACGAACCTAAATTGAGGTTCATTATTGTAAAATCCAGACACTTGTAGAATATCTCCCATTCTATATCTGTGTAAGCCTAATAACAACATCAAAATAAAAAATTAATTCTTTGTTATCTGAGAAAAGTATGTACTATGAATACACCATACATATTTGACTCACCGTAATAATTTGTGATCAATGGCTCATAGTAGGACCCAATCTTGACATTCACAAGATCAACAATTTCACCTTTGTTTCCGTCATCAGCAAGTATGAACTCAAAGTAGGATATGTTGGGCATAAAGGTATAGGATACATCTTGTGGTTTGCATAAGGGATTCATATTTACCCCAAACATTGTTTCAGAAGATCCGTAGGCCGGGGAGAACAAATGCACTTTGTTGGAGTAAAACTCTAACATTGGAATGTACTGAGAATTTTGTCCTGTAATAATGCTTTGAATGAATTTTACTTTAGGCCAAAGACGTGTCACTATACCTTCCCAAGATATTTTGTTGCATTCTTCTTCAATCTGATCTGCTAATTCACAGTTACTTCCTCCTAGGATGTTAGTAACAGCGTCTCTGCAACGAAGGTCGGTGATCCACTCGCTAAGTTGGCCATACCGGATATTGCTACACATTTCTTTCCAGTAGCTCTCAAGAAAAGTGATTGCTCCAACCAAAGAGGAAGCAAAGCTTGCAGCCAAAGCCACAACTTCGTCTCTCTGACGAAGACCACAAAGAAGATGGCAGTACATAGCCTGCTTGAGATCTGGACACAACGCCACTTCGTCAGGGCTTGTAAAACAATTTGAAGGCCGGTTCTTGAAACTGTCACTCATTAAATAGCCTGTCACGGAAGTTGAAATGGGCAAACCACATGGAGATGTAGACTGCTGTCTGGCGAAAAACAACATTAACACCTTTCCTTTTTCGTTTCCTTCTTCGTCATCTTCAATATGCCTACAGACCAGAATCAAAGGGATGGATCCTTGTGCTCAAAGTTATAATACACTGTGGAAATAAATGTTTATAGGACAATTCTCTAAAATACAACACTTTTAAGAGCACCCGCAACCATAGATCCTCCTTAGAGAAATATTAATTTTATAATCTGGGTCCCATGAACATTTAAAGATTTTAAGGATAAAATCCTTATTTAAGGATTGATCCTTACACTATTCACGGGCTCCACTGCCCACGTGGCGATCCGCGATTTGTCAGTTTTTTTTTTTAAAGAAAAAATCTGAAATATCCTTATATAATCTGAAATGTCCATTTTTTTTTTCCTAAGGATCTATGGTTGCAGGTGCTCTAAGTTCTTGTTCCAAATATACCACTAGTATTTTCTTTTTATTAATACCACAAACTCAATATATATCAAAATAACTCAAAGCTCTTTTTTAGAGGAAATCTGAATTAAAAACAAAAAACGAAACTCAGATATTTTGAATTTAGTCTTATTTGCAAATCAGTAAATAAGCATTTTCACAGCATAGTTTGTGGCATTATTGGAAGAAATTTAGCTGTGTAACATATTGAATCAAAAACAAAAATATTTATTTTATATAGGATAAAACGTTACTTTGATATAAGGAATGAGCGTAGAGCGAAGATAAATGCCATGTCCTCAAAGAACTTGTTGTTAACAGGGAAGATCTTTTGTTCCCCTCCAGAAGTTCCAGAGCTACACATATCAACAATGTTACAAGCATATCACAATTGAGTTATTTTTAAGAAAAAATAGCGAGGTCCAGTATAAATATATAAATTTCGCTTTGACAGAGTTGGATTTCTTGAATTGGACATTAAAAATAATACCTCAAGAGGAATCCAGTTATGGGTTTTCCAGAAATGACATTTGAAGGTTCTCCATTTGCCACACGTTGGATATAAGGCTTAACATCATCATAGCTTATGACCGGTACGTTCTTCTTGAATAACTCTTTATCAGAGCTTCCATGGAGGTAGCGATAGAGATACTCTGTGTTAGCATTAAGTGTAAGTATCTCCTTTAGAACATCATCTTGTATTTGCTTCGCATTTGATGTTAACTTCATTAGATCCATCAGACAGGAGTTTATACTTAAGTTTAATTTTGATATCCTAATCACCTCAAATCAAAGGGCTTATTTATACACGAAATTGTAAATGCGTGGGAATGATTTGATTTGTTTAATAGATTATTATAATTAAAGGTACGCTTGTTTAAAATTTAAAATAATTGAGAATATGGGATCGAATCTTACACGCAGATCTTAATTGTTTTGAAGCTTCTGACATATCCATGTTTTTTTTTTCTTTCTGGTCTCAAAGTTTTTTAAAAATGCAAATTTCAAATCATGCGGATATCTTATATAGTACTATATTTTCCAATTGTTGATAGCAGTGCGCGTTAAACAACGATTAGTTCCACATTGGCCACTATACCAAATCATTAT
Source organism: Eruca vesicaria subsp. sativa (assembly GCA_932364175.1). Classification (NCBI taxonomy): domain Eukaryota; kingdom Viridiplantae; phylum Streptophyta; class Magnoliopsida; order Brassicales; family Brassicaceae; genus Eruca; species Eruca vesicaria. The sequence continues at coordinate 26,350 of CAKOAT010471820.1, forward strand.
GATTCACAGATAAGGTTGATACTTTAAATCAGTTGTGTATATGTATTTTTATGAAAATGGCTGAGGAAAAATGTGCGTTAATCAAACAATGATTAATTTCATCTTCTTGGTGATATAGTTCTTTTAAAAAAGTAGGGTACAGAGTATCTCCAATTCTCCACCAAATCAGATGATTTTTAATAATAAAAAAATTAGATGATTTTAACACTGGTAATCCACCAAATCAGATGATTATTTCCAATTGTTTATCTTTAATCTTACCAGAATGCTTAAGGATAAGTGAGCGTTAAACAATGACCAGGTCCATCTTGGCGGCGGTATAAATCCTTTTAATAATTACTCCACAAGATATCTTTATATTTTATTACCAAATCATATGATTGACAGAAATTTGTTTTGATACGAAATCATCTGATATTTTAATCTAATATCTAACTATTATTTCTAAAGTGATTTTTCTACATCAGAACTCTCACTTTGAAGGTTATAGTGGTTAATAAAATTATAATATCAAATAATCAAAAAATAAAGTAATTTAAATTTTATTTAATTATATAAATGATTAATAATAAAATATTATCCAAAATTTAAAACATATTTTGAAATTTAAAATTAGTTCCTCTATATATTATCACTATCTCAAAATATCTATTAGTAAAAAGTTACACATTCAAAAACATAAAATACAAATTAAACCATTTTCTAATTTTTAAAAGTTATAAAAAGAATATTGCATGACTTTAAAATTTTATTTATTTATAATTAATATGGTATATAATTAAACTTTCACAAACTTTTTATTACATTAAAATTTTGAAGTGAAATCATAAATAATATTTTATTATTATAATCTATTTATTAATAATGCATGTATTAACATGTTATTATGAAATGCTTAGACCCACATGTACGGACAAAAAATCTAGTTAAATATTAAAATATAATAAAAGATAAATTACAAAAACCAAGTAAATTTCTTAAAAGCAAACCCTAATATTAAATTTAATTTTTTATTTACGTAATATAAAACAGAAGTTATGACTTCTTTAATGTGTGCTTTATTTTTTTTTTAATTTGGACAATCTTTAGAATAATTATTAAATTTTACATTACGTAATTCTAATATCTTTTCATATCTTTAATTTCTAATTGGAAAAAAATCAATATTTTTATATGGAAATTCTAACAAAATATTTTTAATTTCTTTTATAATCTTTTTAAAATGTATTTTCAAAAATTAGCTAAAGTTTTAGTTATCATGAAATATAATTAAGTTTAATTCTTTTTTGTTCAAATAAATAAGTTTAATTCATTTTTTAATTTATAAACAAAAATTAGAAACTATGTAAAATACTTTTAACAACATCCCAAAAAGTTGATTTTCTATTGTGTAGTTTTAACTTATTTTTATTTTAACATTTATTTCAAATTTAGAAACAAAGCAAAAATATGTAATTAATATTAGAAGAGAAGTCATATCTTCTTTCATGTGTGATTTTTTAATTTGGAATATCCTTATAAATTTATTAAATCTTACTTAAAATAATTATAATATCTTTTCATGTCTTTAATTTTTATTTGAAATACAAATAAATATGTTTTTATGAAAATTCTAGAAAAATCTTTTTAAAATATTTTAATATCTTTAAAAATATATTTTTGAAAATTAGTTAAAATTTTAATTATCATAAAATACACGTAAACATTTAATCCATTTTTGATTTATAATCAAAAATTAACAATTATGTAAAATACTTTTAAAATATCCAAAAGATTTGCTTCTCCATTGTGTAGTTCCAACTTAATTTAATTTCCGCATATTTTTCAAATTTAAAAGTAAAATAAAAATACGTAAATCAGTAATTTCATAGTAATGTTTTATAACATTTTTTTTTACAAAAATACAAATTTATAACTTTTACAGTATTAATATTATACCACACAAACATTACTATAAAAATAGATAACACTTCCTCTCTTTTAAAATGATCCATGTTTTAGAAAAAAAATATTTCTTAAAGTTCTATATTTTACATCTTCAATGCATAAATTTTGAAATTCAAAAATATTGATTGTGTTAATTGAATTTGGATTGGCTAAAAATTATTATAAAAAGTTAATCATAAAAACTAATACATTTATTTTCATGTTTTTAATACGTGTAATAATGCTAAAACATATATTCTTCTGAAAAAGATGGAATATAACATCCATGGACATAGACTATATATAAGTTTTTTAAAATTATATATGAATAATCACATTTTTTAGATCATAGGTAGTTATTTTAAAATGATATTTTTATAATACATTTTGAAAACACACATCAGTATCAGAAAAACATCTTAATTATAAAAAGACATTTATTACATATTTATAAATAACTGTTTACAAAAATAAACTAATATCATCTATATTTTTAAAAGAGAAGTACCCATATAAAATACCCCTGAGTTTTTCTAATTATTTACAATGTTATGCCACTGAAGTTATTAATTATCCTACCTTATAGGATTCTTTGTCTTTTCACATTAATTAATGCATTTCCAAAATCAAATTTTAACTAAAAAAATTATGGCAACAATAATTAATGAAAATAATTATTTTCATATATACCTTTCGTAATTAAATAAATAAATTATATAGAAATTTTTTTACAAATTCCATATACATAATAATTAATTCTAATATTAATTAACCTACCTTTTAGGATTTTTTTCATATTAATTATCTACATATCTTTAAATAGTTAATGAACAATATTTTTTTCAAAGATATATAATTATATTTTTATTATTTATAAGTAATAACTAAAATAAAAGTCAGAAAAAGAAACATTTATATAATATATAATGAAAATATTAATATAAACATATCATGTTATGTATATTTTTATATAAATAATAGTTCAAGGTAAATTCAGAATAATAAAAGTTAAAAAGTAGAAATATATAGGACCATATATTTTAAATAGTAAATAAAACAATTTAGTTATACATTATCATAAAATTTTGATCCATAAAAATAAAATAAAAACATTTGTGCAGATATACGGGTCATATTTTTAAAATAAGTATGACACAATGATAGTTTATAAGATAAAATAAAATTACTCAATATAAACTATAAAATTGTGTGTTTAAAATGTCATTTTNTCCATAAAAATAAAATAAAAACATTTGTGCAGATATACGGGTCATATTTTTAAAATAAGTATGACACAATGATAGTTTATAAGATAAAATAAAATTACTCAATATAAACTATAAAATTGTGTGTTTAAAATGTCATTTTAAACAATTATTTAAACGGGTAAATTTAGAAATATATATTATCACTTATAAAATATATAAACGCAAACACTTGTGCGGATCAAACAGCAAATTTTCGGTATTCTTCTGTCAAAATTAAACCCATAAGTAATTTGTAACCATTTAATTGATACTTCGTTTTTTATTTTACATCATTTAGTATAAATCTAAAAAATAAAAGAAAACAAAACACCCGCCCGGTCATGGTCTAGTGTCTTTTACAATAGATAGACATGACTCTTTACCCTAACTGATTTAAAATAATGAAATCACACATCTTTTGGATATAAAAATACATTCATATAAAAATATGTCTTTACGCAGTTACCTGTTCATTGTTTCGTTTTATATTTTTGACAATTCAAACACAAATAACCCTTTCTATTATCTTTTGTTGACAACAATTCATTTTACTCTTCTAAAAATTTCTAACCAGGTGACTGCATATAACTTTCTTTCTTCGCCATTTTTATTGGATTAGTGAATATTTTACTTTGAGAAACTTATGAACATACCCTATTTATAGATTTTCAAAGATTTAAATGAACAATTCCATCTTTTCAATTTATAGGTATATATTTTAAAATGATATTTTTACAATATATTTTGAATAGAAACGCCATTATGAAAACATAGTGAATAGTCACATCTTTTCAATTTATAGGTAGTTATTTTAAAATGATACTTTAACAAATATATTTTGAATAAACACAAGTTTTCACCTTAATCGGAGTTGATAACTTTTCACACTAATTGAGATTATTATTATTAATAGATTACTAAATGGAAGATGCTGACAGTAAAGAGACTAAAGAAGAAGGAAGAGTAGCCATCCAACCATCTCCATCAATGAAAGTTTTAGGGTTTATAAGAAAGCAAGTTCTCTTTTAGAAATATTCTTCTTCCATTCAACTCTTTTTTGCGTATTCGCTCCTTCTCCCCTGCACTTTACCTCCGCAAATGTGATTTTATCCCTGATTTCATTTGTTTGTAATTCCACGATTATCATTATATGTTTGCCACATATGCAACAAAAGAACATTATATACATAATAAAATAGAAGTATACGTACTCGTGGCCTTTATAAGACCAAGCATCCCATCCTAGCGGAACAATAGATTTGGACATGCTGGTTGCATAAAAGACAACTCTAGAGTAGCTTCGGTAAGCTCTTCCCAAGGACGCCGTACCATCTCCTTTAATCACGCAATATTTGAACACAAATCCACTTGTGTCTTGCTCGCTTTGCCTCCCTTGCGCGGTTATGTATCCCGGTAATGTTGCTACGCTTTGCACCATTTCATTTGTCACTCCTTTAACGTATATCACGCATTTCTGCATCGACAAACAAAATACGTTCTCATATATATTAATTCCTTTGATTATTGTGCGGCCGATAGGGTCCAAATATCTTTAGGACAATATTCAAAACATCTCTACATATACGTAACCAAAATTTATGAAAGATAAGTATGCAATTACTTCGTATATAGATTGGCCTCCTCCCCATATAAAATCAATGGCTCCTTCGATGTAACAGTTTTTGAAGTAGTGACGGCCGGCAAAGTCAGCCAGTGTGTCTTGGACACTGATGAAGCGGCAGCCATAGAACGACGCCTTGTCCGCGGTTAGTATAATTGCTGGAGCTACCTTTATCTTTTTATATGGTACTAGTGATATTATATTGTTATAAGAATTCTGCGCAAACAAAATACCCGTTCAACAATATTATAAAATAATTATTTCAAAGGATATCCACACACGTATGAAAACTAATCCAAATAATCTCCACAAAAAAATGAAACGAGGTTATGTACGAAAATAATTAACAGAGCTTGAATTAATCAGTATTATATAAACATGAATTTTGATAGCAACTATATATATATAAACGTTGACCTTGAATGTAACATTGATCGCAACGAAGTACTCAGCGCTAACGGAGATCGGACCACTCGTATTGGCTAGTCCTGCATCATTATATTCAATTATCACTTCTGATGGGTTGTTTCCCTGCATTATTATCTTTTGTTTCTCCCTCGGAATCACTATCTTTTCGCTGCATCAACACGGTACATATGTATTGGTAAACTCAACAAGTAGATTCCGTTTAGAAGAAGGAAAAAAAAAAGAAAGAATATGATTACTTGATTCTTCGTGTATTGCATTTCATAAACTACATGCATGTGATAAAAGAAGAAAGAGTGAAGTTGAAAGCTTACAAGTAGATTCCGTTTTGAAGTTGAATCTTAATCCAGTTATTGTTACCAGAGGGAATGGAGTCGATGGCTGATTGGATGGTTTTGAAGTCACCACTTTGACCAACCACCACTGTCTTTACTATATCAATGTTGAAATCTTTTGGTGGCTTGTGTTCTAAACCGTGAGGAGAAACACGTGATGAACTAGCCATCAAATACAAAAATGATAGACCCAAAATACAAATAAGAAATTCCATTCGTTAAAGCAAAAGTTAGCTCTTTTAAGACACAACTGGGAAATTTCAACTTATTTTTTTTTCTTCTTATGTTTCTCTAAACTTGATTTAAACGTCTATTTATTTATGCACACTTCAAAACATGTCCACTTCAAATGTACATAATTTCAGGTATGGTATAAAAATCTGTTAATTCTTATTTTTTTTAAGTAAAAGAAAGTAAATATCTACAAGTTGACCAATTTAAATATCAATACTATTAAAACCGAATCTTAATTTTGGATATAATATTTATTTTGTAAATTAATTAAATATATATATTTTTTATTTTATAGTTAAATCTATCTTAAATCACCAATACCCATTTTTGTATCCTTATCCATGTCTCAAACAACATCAATATTATTAAAACAGAATCCTACCTTTAGAGCTAACCTTTATTTTGTAAAACTAAATCTATTTTCCTACTTTATAGTTAAATCTACTTTAAATCTAATACTCATTTCTTTATCCTTATCCATGCCTCAAACAACATTATACTTAATTTTCTGTCCAAATAATATAAAATATTAGATCTCATCATTTAATAATTTTCTTTCAAACTATTTTGATAAATTAAATAACTCAAAAAATTCAAATAACTTATAACAACAACCAAATTAAACAGACTTATTTTGCAGGTTTAGATACTGCAAAATATATCAATCAATAACAAATCAATTAAATTTACGGATTAATTTATTTATATTTCATAAATAATGGTTATATCATTTATTTACATAACTTAATAATCAATAATAACTATTACATATAATATATATATAACACTATACATTGAAAATAATTACATTGTACATTAAATATAATAGCAAAAATAATTATGAAAATGTTCAAAAATATATTATCTGAAGAAAAGAATATTTAACACTAATTGTAAACAATAGATTTAAACTGATTATAATATGACCAAATTATTAGAAAAATAAATTATAATGAACTTAATTAAGCTATGCAAAAAAAGAGCAATATGATCAAGACATATTTATAGTTCTTAATTATTTTATATCTATCATTTTATCTATAAAAATTTTGTTGAAAAGTCATACTTTCATAAAATTGCAAAACAAAAAAACTTTAAAATTTGGATGAAAAGGTGACAAATTATGAAATTGTAACAATATAAATCAAATTGGATTATATATTAGTCATCAATATGTTCAATCGGTTTGTCTCGGATTTTTGGATTTTTTTACAGATTTTACATATGAATATTTTTTAAAGCCTTATCCAATAATTTGGATCACTGGATTAACTTGTTTAACCGTGGGTCCGAGACAATAATAAAACCACTGATTTAAATATAAAAATATTTTAAATACACAAAATTCTTATAAATTAACAAAATATTTATTAGTGAAAATTTTCATCATATAATATTGAGAAAATGACTAGAATAGATCTAAAAAAATTTTTTGTCACAAATATAGATCTTAACAATTAAAATGACCAAAATAGCAATTAAATATTTTATTAAATATACATTTATACTCCTTGGGTTAATTAATCCTAGATTTTTTTGTTTAGAGTTGAGAAGTGGGTTTTTGGGAATAGGGTTTCAAATTTTAAAATATAGAAAAAACTTAAAATTTTCAAAATAAAAAGTGTTATTTAGGTCATTTTAATTTTTGAGGTCTATGTTTATGATAAAAACTTAAAAAGAGTTATTTGAGAGAATTGTCCTATAATATTTCGTGCTTACAAAGCACTGATCTGTAAGCACTGATCAAGGTATAGTTTATTATTTAAAGTACATACACTATAGCAACACCAAATTCAAAGATACTACCCACGAAATGAGTTTCTTTATATATTCATGCACAAATATACAAGTAAATACTTATGTAACAATAATCAGGAGAATTTAGTGCATCTTAGTTTTTATACGAAGCTTCAAAATTCCACTAAAAATTAAACTTAAACTTATAATAACTTGGTTGGAAATGGTTGCAATGGGATGGAAAGGAAAGCTGCTAGACTCAGTATATTTCTGGAAGATCAAACATAGTTTATGTAGATGCTTAATTCAAAATGCGTAGTTTTTTTTGTAACCATATATTGGTGAAATAGTTATAGAATTTAGTTTCTTAACGATGCAAAACAATTTTTTAAAGTTTAACGGATCTGTATTACGAGAAGATCTTTAACTTCAAGACTTCTGAAAAATAACAAAAATTACATTTTTGTTTGGAATGTTTGGTACATTTGGAAAGTCTAGAAATGATTAGATTTTTTTTTGTGCTCCAATCTTGATCCACAAGAAACTTTAAGAGATAGCGGCAATGTGATACAACATAGCAGATAAAAGTATGTTCAGTTAAAAAAAACTTAATGTAAACCGTATCATTCATTCAAAACAAAAAATCACATTAGATTTTAAAACTGGATATCAAAGAAGCAAAAGAAAAGCAGATACGACTGCTTAAATAGACCAGAGTCACCAGACTAAACTTAGATGCTCAAACATAATTGAAAAAGATAGGTCAAAATAGAAAAGATCTATATATATATATATATATATATATATATATATAGTTGTAAAATGTATGGGTAAGGTAGCTTATTGAGTACGCAGCTTCCAGAGGAATCCAAAATTCACCCTATTTTCACATTTCCCAGCTCAAACCGGTACCTGGGACTCCGTCTCAGGTCACACCACTTCCTCAATTGTTTTCTGCTCAAGGATACTTCGTCTTGTTTCCTAAGAAAGTGCTTGATACTCGTTATTCACCAGCTGGTTGTTCAGAGGTCCTTACACAGTGGGTTGGATTGCCTTCTTATGAGTCTACATGGTCGTTGGGTTGGGATATCGTACAAAAGCAGTGGCGGAGCCAGAAAATATTTATACTGTGGTCGTAGTTTAAATTAATTAAACTAATATTTACATATACATATATATTTACATATTTTTGCTAATATTTATATAAAATAATTTTTTAATATTAATTTAAAGTATTTGGAACATAAACTATTAAGCTGTTTTAATTTTGAGGAGAAATTATATTTGAAACTAAAAGTATTGAAGATATTCAAAACTTAATTGTTAAATAAAGTCTAAAAAAAGTGAAATGTGAACTAAATAAATTACAAAACAACTGAAAGAAAAAAACATGACAAAATAGTGATATTCTCCAAAAGAAGTAGTTTAAAAGATTAAAAACAATGAAAACGTAAACAAACAAAAAAAAACATATTAAACATCTGAAAAGCAATCAAAAACTTGTTTAGACAATACAAACTTATATATTCATTTTTAATCGAGCTGTAAGGCCCAAATTATTTTAAAAAAAAAACTAAAATAAATTCTGAGTTGCGAAGAGGGGTGTCGATCTTGAGTAAGGGGGGTCATAGCAAAGGAATTAAACCACCAGAGCAACTATTGGTCAAGTCTTTAGGCTTAAAAACTTAGTTTTTCATATATTTGACTGGGGTCAGCTGACCCCCCCCCCCCCTCCTGACCATGTAGCTCCGCCCCTGTACAACAGTATCCGGTTTTTCAGCTTGAGAACAAGCTGCTTTTCATTGGGTAGGGTATTGATACATTGCAGCAGGTTTTACTTCAGGAAGACGATGCAGAGTGAGGGAGAGTCTTCAGGTGCTAAAGCCTCAGAGGAAGAAGAGGTCAACGCAAAGATTAAATGACTAACGAGGGAACAACGCCATGACGTGAGAAAGAGGCTTTGCGAGAATATATTGTCATTTTACAGTTTTACGTATATCACACTTGTTTTCTATTCTGTGTGTATGACGTAGGAAGAGTAGCTGAGACCTCTCCGTGATCGTTATGAGTCCGAGACAATAATAAAAAAAAACTGATTTAAATATAAAAATATATTAAATACACAAAATTCTTTTAAATTAACAAAATATTTATTAGTGAAATTTTTCGTCATATAATATTTCGTGCTTACAAAGCACTGATCAAGGTATAGTTTATTATTTAAAGTACATACACTATAGCAACACAAAATTCAAAGATACTACCCACGAAATGAGTTTCTTTATATATACATGCACAAATATACAAGTAAATACTTATGTAACAATAATCAGGAGAATTTAGTGCATCTTAGTTTTTATACGAAGCTTCAAAATCCACTAAAAATTAAACTTAAACTTATAATAACTTGGTTGGAAATGGTTGCAATGGGATGGAAAGGAAAGCTGCTAGACTCAGTATATTTCTGGAAGATCAAACATAGTTTATGTAGATGCTTTATTTAAAATGCGTAGTTTTTTTGTAACCATAAATTGGTGAAATAGTTATAGAATTTAGTTTCTTAACGATGCAAAACAATTTCTTAAGTTTAACGGATCTGTATTACGAGAAGATCTTTAACTTCAAGACTTCTGAAAAATAACAAAAATTACATTTTTGTTTGGAATGCTTAGTACATTTAGAAAGTCTAGAAATGATTAGATTTTTTTTTGTGCTCCAATCTTGATCCACAAGAAACTTTAAGAGATAGCGGCAATGTGATACAACATAGCAGATAAAAGTATGTTCAGTTAAAAAAAGCTTAATGTAAACTGTATCATTCATGCAAAAACAAATCACATTAAATTTTAAAACTGAATATCGAAGAAGAAAAAAAAATGCAGATACGACTGCTTAAATAGACCAGACTAAACTTAGATGCTCAAACATAATTGAAAAAGATAGGTCAAAATAGAAAAGATCTATATATATAGTTGTAGAATGTGTGGGTAAGGTAGCTTATTGAGTGCAGCTTCCAGAGGAATCCAAAATTCACCCTATTTTCACATTTCCCAGCTCAAACCGGTACTTGGAACACCGTCTCAGTTCACACCACTTCCTCAATTTGTTTTCCGCTCAAGGATATTTCGTCTTGTTTCCTAAGAAAGTGCTTGATACTCGCTATTCACCAGCTGGTTGTTCAGAGGTCCTTACACAGTGGGTTGGGATATCGTACAACAGTATCCGGTGTTTCAGCTTGAGAACAAGCTGCTTTTCATTGGGTAGGGTATTGATAAATTGCAGTAGGTTTTACTTCAGGAAGACGATGCAGAGTAAGGGAGAGTCTTCAGGTGCTAAAGCCCCAGAGGAAGAAGAGGTCAACACAAAGATTAAATGACTAACGAGGGAACAACGCCATGACGTGAGAAAGAGGCTCTGCGAGAATATATTGTCATTTTACAGTTTTACGTATATCACACTTGTTTTCTATACTGTGTATGGCGTAGGAAGAGTCGCTATTGAGACCTCTCCGTGATCGTTATGAGATCACCGTTCTTATAAGCTTTTACATTAAAATCAGTATCGGGATTTGGGTTTCTTTATTCACCCAATCAAAATGTATTATTCAGTAAATTCTGGTTTGTACACGAGAGAGACTGAGATCATGAACATAAACTTCAACATAATTCTAAGAAGTGAGACTTGAAGAATTATTTTAAAAGCTGCTCACGGCCATTCCCTGTTTTTCTAAATGTCTGAATTATTAGCTATGGAAGCAACACAGTAGTATAAATGTCTGAATTATAACTGTATATAAGTATCATTGCGTTTTCCACCTTTCAAATATTAGCTTTAGTTCATGTGTGTTGCGGTTTGCCTTCTTCTATAAGAAGATGGACCATAGATTTGACCACTTCGTTATGGACTATCCCTGATTTCTGAAAAATAACAAACAACAAAGGTGAAGAGAGATTAGGCATGCTCTACTTACTTCACCGAGTTGGATTAAACCACCAAGGATTGAACATGTAACCTCGGGTTTCCGGATAAGATCTTTGAGGATAGAATGTAGGGTTAACCGAAGCTCTTTGAACAAAACTGCAGTTTGTGCTGGTGCTGCTATCTTCAACCAACCATCAATTGTGACTGATCCACTCTGTTAATGAAAAGATAAGGAGATCATATAAATTGAAGTATCCACCACGCAGCGTCAAACCGACAAAATAACATGTGTTTTCCCAATGCAAGACAGCATGATACGGTTAACAGTACCTGATGATGAACATTGATTGAGCCGCCAAAAAGAAGAATGGAGAAAGGAGAAACAATGGTTGTATCACGCAGATATACTTTGTTCGTTTCAACCTACACGAAATAATAATAATCACTTTTTATGATTAGATGGTTACAAATCTACACCAGAATCTGCCTAGTAACATCAAAATGATATAACAGTCACCATGTTCGTCAAATGTCATCAAATGACAATACAAAGCTAAGTATGGTTACCTTCTCAAGAAATACAAGGAAAGGGTATTGAAATGCTTTGAAGTTGCTGTTGATAGAGGACGGGTGGATATAGACTTCCCTTCTACCATCGTACCACGCTGTATAACTCTTTGTTTGGTTCCCTTGCTTTGTTAAACTGTTAACAGCTGCCTCTGTAATTCCCTTATCATTGGCTGCGATATTAGGATATAGTCCTGCGCATAGTATAGCCTGTGCATATCGACAGTTGAATTCAGGTACAACCGCAAAAAAGTTCCTCACTGATTAAATCTTCGAGCAGCAGAGCGTAGAATGTATTTTACCTTAACAACTTCAGGTTGTTGTGAATACATATTGAAAGGTTGGGTTTGGTCAGAAAACCAGACATCAAGATTCTCCTTTTTCCTCCCTGCAAACTATGGTAAGAAACCAAGAGATTCTTGATCAGGTTTCATTATATGAATCTGATTTGAGTTGTGACATAAACTTGAAAACAATCGTTTCAACGTTTGGTGCCTGATGGGTCTTTTCAAGCAAGATCAGACACGTGTGTGCTTAATAAATATGCAACAAATGGTTTAGATAATTTACCTCTCCTGTTTTCGGAAGATTGATGAGCCCGATGTCTGCCAGTAATGTGCCATATTGTACTCTCATGTCTCTGATATTTGGGAGAAAATAACAAATAAAATGAGACGGACGAAGACCGAAATGGTGAAAGCATTCTTTCAGTCAACAAGGATTTTCAAGGATTCGTTCATATATGAAAAGTTCCTATTAAAGACTTAGGTTTAACCATCTAAGTAACTTTGATAAGAAACCAACAAATGACTTATTACTTTCCGCCCTTAGTCAAGCTTTAAAGGTATAGCAGAAGCAACTTAAACCATGTCAAGATAAATACTAGTTATAATCTTTCAGAAGTGAGTTAGGCGACATCAAAACTGAAGGTGACATCATAAAAATGAGAATTAAGTATAACAAGGACGTAACAATATAAATTCAAATGTCATTTTTTTTATAAATCTATGAAGATCTTGTCTAAGACAAGTCATAGCATCCAAGTACGATGTACCTTATCATCCGCATCACTGAGCTGCTTAAGAACTTTGATTCACAGAACCTTTGTGCAGCTTTCATTCCTCGCTGTAAATATCACAAACACAGAGGATGTCATTTTGCAGATAATTGCTTTGCTAAACCCATCGCACGTCAATCAAATACTGATTCTGTAAATACACATATTAGTGAATCTAATTTCATATATCCCATTTGTCACATACCTCATGCAGTATCTTCACCCATTTGTCGTATGCAACCATCATAAGGAGATGATCAGATTGTTTGTCATTGTTGTTTAATTCACTTGATTTCTCCAGTTTATCAGAAAAGAGAGCAAGTTTCACCCGGTCAACATTTTGCTTCTAAGAAAAAGAAAACACCACATATAGAGTTAGTTGACAACTTCCATCAGGAACTCAGCCAAGTTCTGAGAATGTATAAGTGTACCTCATCTTTGGGATATACAAATGGCGATTTGTAGCTCAAGAAAGCAGCAATCGAGAGAATAGGTGATAAGCAGCCAAATATTCCACCATACAACAGCATCTACAATTTTCAAACATGAAATCATCATAACGGAAAGAATTACATGATGAACTCTCTGGTTACCTAGATCAATGATCAAGACACTGAAAACTAGGCAGAATGTTTCCCAATAATGTCAAAGAAGACATATGATGAAATAAGGCTAGATGTTGTGAGGAGAGAATAAATATATGAAGGCAATGACCAAAGAAGTGCATCAGTAATGTTACAGAAGTAAACCTTTCCAATCAACACATCAACAGGAAGTTTTGCTAAATGATGCCCAAGTGGTGTCAGTTCTTCGTCCCCTTCAACAGCGCCAACCTAAAGAAAACAAGGTTCATAAAAGAAAACTTAGCAACAACTCAAATTTACTTTAGTCTATGACTACAACAGAAAGAAGATTAATAAGCCTCATGGCTTAGCAATATCATACACTTCAATAGTATCTCCAAGTGACTGGTCTCGTAACTTTTGGATGTATCATATATGACAGATCACAGGAACTAATAATTCTTTAGGATAAAAAACTTATGTTACATGGTGTACCTCGTGTAACAGTGAGATTGCAGAGGTTATAGCACCTTCACTCGGAGGTTCCAAAGCCTAAAGTGGGCAAATGCGAAGACGAATCAGACGGCTGATAATGTTATTTCTTTTTGCAATAATAATCGTATAACTTGCCTTGGACAGAAAAGGCTTAATGTGACCCAAACCAAGCAATTTGATTTGTAGACATAGTTCTACTAATGGCATCCGCAGCATCTCAGGAACCTTGTCAGCAAGATGGAACTGATAAGTTAATGGGCTAAAACCAAATGAACTCGAGACCAGGAAAGGACCAAAAGAAAAACACCTGATAGGGACGCATTAGTTTCTCGAACCTATGACGTGTGTACAGTGAAAAGCAAATTCCAGGTTTAACTCGTCCAGCTCTTCCTGTTCTTTGTCTTGCATTTGCTTGGGATATCCAATCTTCCACCATGCTTGACAGTTTCTACGGATGATCATGAGGCAATCACAGGGAAAGATACAAAAAAATTGTCATCAAACATCACTAACATATATAAGGACCTTTTGTTTCAATATGGAGAACTAAAAAGTAACTTCAAGATACATGTACCAAAATAGCGGATATAAATCTTACAAACGGTTTCACAACGAAGAGGTTATATGCAAACAGCAAGATCAAATGAGCATAATGTTACAATCCATTTTCAGAGAAGGTTCGAGTTTATAGGAGAAAGAATTTTCAACATTAAAAATACGACGTTGGTCTACAAGCATCATAGATGGAAAATGCAAATGATTCACTAGCATTGGGAATACCTTCTGCGGATTATAGCGATTTTCCTTGTGTTTGCCACTGTCAATCACATACACCACATCATCAATTGTTATACTGGTCTCTGCAATGTTTGTAGCTATAATAACCTGAACATAAGAGATAATACAAAAGATGAACCAGATTGCCTTTGCAAAATTCCATGCAACCTAAACGTATAATTTACAGAAAATATCCTCCGTAATTAGGAGTACATGCATTTGTTAAAAGGGATTCAACACTATAATTAAGTCTATGTAAAGAAGACACTAAAACCTTTTGACTATATCATTCCTCTCATCAAATCATAAGTGAATTAAAATGTTCTCCGTATGTTACTTCACAAATTAATCCCAAAGAAATTTTCCAAGAATACCAAAGGAAATATAAGGGAAAAAACTCGTCCATGGATTTTACATTTTAATCATTTGCATTTTGAACAACAATTGAGGTTATTTAGTGTGCACATCAATCAAATTCATTTACTAGTGGGAATCAAAGGAAACAAGTAGTTGTGAGAGATGAGATTGAAACCCTTATAACTGAAAACAATGCATGAATGTTTTCCAGTAGACAAAGTGCAAAAGCACGGCATTAATGATAAAGCCATTGTATTAGCTCGTCTGGAACAAATGCACTCACGTCCATGAAACTAGGCATCCAAACCATGCATAGCAATAGTGAAACAAAGTATATAGTTACAGGACATCACCTTCCGTATGTCTTCAGGGGGTCGTAGAAACACCCTTTTCTGTTCTGTAGATGCTATAGAAGAATGCAGAGGAAGAAGCCAATCTGCAGAAGGTCCACGAAAACGATACGAAGCAGCCAACCTATCAAGTAACATGTGAATTTCTGACACACCCTGTTATCAACAAAACAAATGTCAAGCTGAAGCGGTAGACCAGATGATTTTTTTAAATTCTAATTTACACGAACGAACTCAGTATCAGCTTACAGCCTTACAGGCAAAAATACTAGAATAGCACCCTCCTTGCAAGTATCATCAATGTGGCATATCAACTCTTCAAGAAGCTCATAGTCAATAGCATCCTCATTTAACCTTTTCTGCACATCAGTCACATGCCATTGAAGGCGCAGGCAACAAAAAGAATAAGAGGAATAGAAGCTAAAACTGGAAATGTAGCGTACCATATTTTGTTGTGTTTGGTCACTGTATGAGTTGTAGATACTGGAAACATAAAACGGGTTCAGACAGTCCTCTGAAAGCAAATAATCGTCGCCCCATCCAGCCAATACAAGATTCTTTTTTCCCCTACGGTCGTTTACAGAACCAAGCTGAAGAAAACAAACCCATATATTAATTACACTATCTATGAAGTTTCACTTACACTAATACAGGCTATATGGGAGTACCAGTATATAAACACTAGATTCCAAATCAGAACCACACACATCTGATCAAAAGGCGTTCGCATATCAACCCCACAAAACTATGACTTTCCTGCTTATCGTATATCTTGGTTTTGATAGTTACTATATCGATACAGATTAAACATTCCTATCACAAGAAAACCCATAATCTGCAGCGATCCATTATTCCATTTCTAGCAATTGGTGCGGTACATAGTGAAAAAGGGGGTCAAAGAAGTATAATTTATGATTTGGTTGTTACTAATAATCTAGATACCTTGTCTTTAATGGATGAATCCGATCTTAGTGCAGCAGGAGAATCTGGAGCCAGAAGGTATTTTGTCCTCTCATAAATCTCCTCCAGAAAGTGAGTAGTAACCGGGTGTGTTCGTCCTTGAGCAGTAATCACAGGACAATGAGCAAAATATTTTGAGAATAAATTTGCGTCAACAGTAGCGGACCTAAACCACATCAGAAGCATATATTGATATGATTTGTTTGCTGATATTTACGATCTGACTTGAAAACTAAAGCCATAACACGTACATAAGGATAACTTTCAGTCTATGCGATGTATTATCGCATGATTGCTTCTCAATCAGGCTCTTCAAAATAATGAGAAGAAAATCACCCTGTAATCAAAAATGAGAAACGAATGAAAGGAAAACTTCTGTCAGATTGTTCAAAATTTGAAAATAGATCTAGCATTCTTTATAGAAAGAGAAGATTGGATAGTGATAGTGCCTATTTGCACAGAATTAGCATGGAAGCAAAACATATACATCCTTTATTCTAAACACCAAGGATGCAAGCTTTTGGATTTCGCTGTTGCAAATAATTAAAGCGACGGATTGTAGTGGAGTGTAACTCTGCATGCCTATTCTAAAAGTAATACTATTCCTAGTTTTCTTTCAGAGCAGGTTCTTGCATCCTAGTGATAAATTAAATAGTTTTATATCGATTCTCAACTAGAACCCTTAACTAGGTGTCTAATATTCTTAACAATGGTCCAATTTGTGGCTGAGTTAATCAATACTCACCAAAAGAGACCGCTCGTGCACTTCATCGACTATAATATGTGTAACATCGTTCAAGGTTTTGTCCCCCTGCAATGTAGCAAAAACAAACAAACAGAAAAAAAAATAATAAGAGAGATTGCTGTTATAATCATAAAATTATTTCCACAAAGATATAGTGTCGCTTCTTATAATATGCTTTTCGAAATAACAAATTCCTTAGAATATACAACTATTGGAATTTCAGTGTTCCCATTAGCTAACAGAAACACTATTAGGTACTCCAAAAGATCAAGTGTTCTAAAAACCATAATTTTTGTAAAGCAGCTCTGATAGTTTACTTTTATCCAAATCACCAGAATGTTTGTTCATAAATACGTTTATCATTTCTCAGTAGCTTAAAAACACTTTACATGTAAGTATTTGGTTGCGCGAGAGCTTTTAAAAAAATAGAGAACGTACAGCGAGTTTCCTCAGTAGAATGCCAGTAGTACAAAACAGTAGCCTTGTCTTGTCACTCCTGAAGAAGGTACAAATATGCCAAGCAGAATTTGCTTAGTCCACAACTATAAGGAACATCTTACAAACAGCAAGGGATGGTAATCAATACAACCTTGCACCACTTAAGCCAAAAGAATAGCAAAAAAAGCAGGCGAGAATATGCGTTATAAACTAAATAGTGAAGTAACATATATACATATATATATATCTTACAACTCCATTCAACCAAAACGTATCAGAAAAAAATATTAATCTAGCACGAACTTATCATGCCAGTATTGCTGCACCAAAATCAAAATCAGCCATAGAGAAACAAAGAAAATGTGAAAGCCCAGAAAAAAATCACAACACAGAAGACATACACTGACGTAATAGTAAGTAGAGAATGTGAATCGATCAATCACTATCAAACAAACAAATGAGTTAGTTTTTATTGAAATGTATTTCAGAAAGAAAAAAATCTACCGTTTGGAAGTAAATTGCTCTTTTTCAAATACTTATTTTATTGCTGCTCTCTGAGAAACAAGTCATGTTTTACCATACAAGTATAACTACTTCAATTTCTGATCAAGTCTGAATCATTCAATTTGAATTTTTGAGAACAGTGAATAAAGCGATGGAAGGAAATCATTAAATAAGTGGCAGACCTTGCACTTTCAAGACGAACTTGATAACCAACCAAGGAGTCATCTGAGCCTGGAGAGGATTCACAACGCTCATCAGCAACTCTTTGAGCAACAGAGATAGCCTAGACCAATTACCCAGTTATTAACAATAACAAAAGGCTAACTAATATCATATTTCCAGATATAAAAGGACCAGTATGAACAAAACAAGGAATCCCTGCAAGCAACACATCTTAAGACCAAATTACTTACTGCTATCCGCCGAGGTTGTGTGCATATGATATTACAGTGTCCGCCACGCCCTGACTCGATCATATCATCCAATATAAATTGAGGAACCTGGAACAACGTATCAGTTAAATTCTGCAAAAAGAGCAATTAGTGAGTAGACACCAAATAACAGGGAGTAGCAAGACAAAACCTGTGTAGTCTTTCCAGAGCCCGTTTCTCCGCATACTACTAAGACATCTCTTTCTTTCAGGTGCTGCAGTATGTCATTCTTCACTTCAGATATAGGAAGAGCAGTTCGAGTTTTCAACATATCCTGCAAAAAAAAGATTTAACCATGCTGAAAACATACTCCGGTGTATCTTACTGGAATGAGATAATCAGTCTAGGAAGCTTAATATATAACTCTTAAGGCATAACATGAGCTACATGAACAACATTCTTCTAAAGACAAAGAAAAAACTAATCTTCGAACATAAACAAGAATGTTCTACCTTGTACTTCCGTGTTTTCTTCTTGTTTTCTTGTTTTTGTTGGAGAGATAAACATGTAGCTTCTATGAAAGAGTCACCTGTAATACATAAAATAGATGATTTCTAATATTCCATGCTAATGATTTTGGCAGTAAAATCCAGAGTAATTATTCTTTAAGCAACTAAGTGACCACAGATACACCCACGACATACTTTTAGCTCTGTGGTTAGATCTTGCAACACCTGGGTCATCTTTTTCTTCGACGTAAGTGTCTACCATTGGAACTACATCGGAGATGCCACTCAACGAAGCGTTCGAACTCAAATTGTCCGCCTCAAGCAACCTATCAACAAAGTTAGCTCTTCGATCTTCTTCTGTGCTTTCTACGGTAGAAAACAATTCATCTGTGAAGATCAAGATAACTGTATTAGAGCTATTAAGATATTGCAAAACGAGAACATATGTCACATGTGATATGTGTGGTAATTTAGAATGGTAATATTACTGATATGCGAAACAGTTACCAAAAGATTATGTCGTATTATTTCCATTTAACTTCCATATGCTGTAATGCTTTCATTCAATAGTCAATACTGGTGCTCTTTTTAGCCAAATGTTTTAGCAAATAGATACAAAAACTCTCATGCAAAATATAGTTGTTGTAGAGTTACCATAGAACATGCCTATGTGAAAGATCGACAGAAAGGTGATAATAAACGAAGTTAACTAATCTAAAATTATGTGCATAGCTGGTCACTGCCAAATACTTTCTTATAGCAAATAACAGGCAGTACGAAAAAAATCATAAAATCACCTTGTTTCCAGATCAACACTAGAGAGGCATAAGGCTCAGTGATTGCAAAGTAAACAGGCAAATCCGAAAAGAGCTTATGGAGAGCAAATGCCGCAACTCTATTTTGTGCATCCTGTCACAAATAACACAAGCTCACAGTGAATTAGCATACTGATTACATGGTCAGCATATTCTTCAGGCATTGATGATTGTTTCCAATCAACAGCTTATAACTTTTGATAAGATTCATAATCAGAAGTTTCCAAAACTTTGAGCAAAATTGTATACATTTACACTATAGATTTTTCTCTTTGGCAATCCTACTTTATTTTCCTCAGAACCTTGAAAATCAAGGAATTAAACTGATAATTTCTCTGGAAAGTTATACCCTAACTACATGTAATAACAAGGCCCTAATTAAATAGCTTAGCAACTTATTAAGAAAAACTTAAATGTTCAAACATGAATCAAAGGAGTACCTCGATAGATTCAAAAACCTCATCTTGATGAGAAAGTTGAAGAGTTACTAGACCCCCGGCTTGTCTGTTTTTACCCCGTCCACTCGCTTTACGCAGAATGCTTACAGTATATGAGACTTTCCTTCCTTCACCGGTTACTTTGTTGAACTTTGGTGCGTCCCACCCCGACCTCTGACACAATTGATGGAGAAATGCCTTTGGGACCTTTTGCGCCTCACCCTGTTAAAGAGAGAGTAACAGAATAAGATGCCTATATAATAAAGGGAGCAGCGCAGGGAAGAAAAAACAAGCTTACACGTTGTATACAAAGAAGTAAATTCCATATCTACTTAGCATAGTTAGAGCTCAGCTTAATGGATCAGCATATGTGACAAAATGAAAACTTAGCAAACAGGTATAAACACAATAAAAGTATTAAGCACCTTTTAATTCTAATTATATTTTGAAAGCTAAAAATGTATATATCCTACACTCTTGTTTGATAAATAAAAAAGTTACCTTCTTCCAGATGCCCTCTAGTTTCACGAGATTTTCCTCACTGCGTAGTTCTCTCATCTTTTCCTTCTTCTGGAATTCCAAGAGTTCATGTGGCGATGCTTCATACTGCGGGGCATCTACTGAAAACATATCGTCAAGCGCCAGGTACTCTGAATTATCATCCGATGCAACTACTTCTTGTCCCGGGGAACATGAGGGAAGATCTTTAGGTTGATTTTCCTCAGATCCACAACTCTCGACAGGATTTTCATCCAAGACTGGTTCATCTAACGGTTGAATAGAGTCAGCATCTACTGCCTCAAGAACATTATCGGGCATGGGAGAGGTTATTTCTTTTTCTGTAGCTTCTTCAAAAGCATACTCACGCTGAAATTCAGATTCCAACGTTGCTTCAGATATTCCTGCAAAACAAACACGTATAAGACATGACATTCTGCACCAATTGACATGATTGACAGACTGATTACTCAAAGATTGAACTTAACCAAGAGCAGCTATCTCTTGCTTGAGCTTTCGAATGGCTAGGCCTGCTTGCTCCTGCCCTTTCTTATCACGCTTATCCTTTGCTTTTATAGCATCTGATCTTGCCGAATAGTATTCTTTGGCAATCACATCATAAGGCCTCGGACCGGATGCCTAGTATGATTCGTGAAAACAAGATGTCACAGCAGAGAACGACAATAAAAGCAGGAACAAATATGGTTCTGCAAAATTGATTGACTAAAGTCTGTAGTGTAATATGATCATCATAAACAAATTCCGAAAGTTTCCACTTCTACCAAATGTGAAATATATGAATTAGCAGGTTCAGCCAGCAGAGCCACAAAATAGCCATGACAGATTATTTACTAAGCTTTAACAGATGTAATATATTTTCAGCAAAACAATAATTCCTGATCCAAATTCAAGAGCTTCCAGATATTTATAGTTTTGTAAACTGAAATATTTATCTTCTATCACACCAAAATTATGAGGGAATATTTATCCTCGAGTAAACAGCGAAAGTATCCCACATCAATGACGGACAAGGTCTCACTAAGTAGTCAGCTATTATTTTCCATCAACGACAAAGAGAAGCTTGGAAAAGAGATAAATTACCTCCCTGCTGGAGCTAACACCATCTACCTCATCTTCCCAAGAATCCAATTCCTCCTAAAATTCGAAGTCAATAACCAAATTCAATATTATTTTTCGGGCTAAAACTATCACGTATCATGCTTTCCCAAAATTTGAACCATTCTAATGAGTACCTCCTCCTGTCTTCTCATATACTGACGGATCCAATCAGCTTGAGATGATTGGTCAGCCCTAAGAGTATCTTCATCTTGCTTCCCCTTCACTTTAACCAAAACTTCTGGCTCCTCCTGCTTGAGCTCAACTGAAGAGTCAGAAGACTCATCCCAATCTTCCCTTGAGTTCAATATCACACCTACCGAACCACCTGTAACACCAAATAGGAAGGTGTACAACAATCAATCCACAACCATTTCCTGGAGAATACTACATCCTTAAGAAGTGTCTATGCAGAGCCAGCCCTGAGATTTAAGGATCCATAGACGATCTATTAAAGATTTCAACTAAACTTATTTTTTACAAATTTTGGAGCCTAAAATTTTTTTGTTGTAGACTTCTATACTTTCGGTTGAGTTTCCGTAAAATTGAGAATCTCATAATTAAATATCAATATTTATATACACATATATTGATATGTATGTATTTTTAGATACTTGCAATGAAAACCTCCCATTGGAGCTGCTCTTATATCTATGTTCTTCAAAGAAAATGAGAACCTAAGGCTAATGTTTCATTCGGCTTAGCCCAGGACCGGCACGCGGACACGTTATTCCATACCTCCAGTAGGAAAGCGAGAAGCTCCGGTAGAAAACCTCACAGGCAACTCATGGCTAGGTAAGTTCAAGCAGAGCCAATCAAGTGCACTCTCAAACGTTGCTCCATCCTTAAACAACAAACATTACACATTGATTCAAAAATCTGAAACCTAAACTAAAAATTCCAAAATTCCAATAAATGCGAGAGATGTTGAGGCCGTTACTCTAAGAGAAGAGAGAGCGAGTTCAATCTGATCATCCACGAATCCTTCGCAAGAGAGCTTCTCGTAGACAGTATTGAGTTTCTTCGCCTTCTGATTTTTGGAAAGCGCGCTGTGGATAGGTGCCGGAGCAGGAGGAGCGGCGCGGCCGGAGTTGAGCAAGAGCCGTCGCAAACGGTCCTCGTTCTCCGCCGAAATCTGGAGCTTAGGACCTGAAGAAGGTTTCGGTTTTGACGACGATGAAGAAGAAGCTTTGTTGCTTTGCTTCTGAGGTTTCTTCTTCGGAGCCATTTTCTTACGTCTCCGATCAATGAGGGGAACCTACTGAGAGGGGGCGGAGGAGAGTACTGTAATTGGGTAGCAAACACTTTACGGATGGGAAAATTGACAAAATAACCCTCAACTTCCGAAAATAAGCCAAAAAAATCTCCAACTTACAAACAAGTTATTTTAACCTTCAACTTCTAGTCAAACATGAATAAATCTCATACTTTCGTTGACCAAGCCATTTTAATCTCGTAAAAATTCAACCGTTTAGTTCCGTTAGTTAACGAAAATATGAGATTTTTTCTATCCTAATTTAAAAATTAAAGATTAAAATTGCTTACTTAAAAATATCTTAACTAAAATTTATTTTTTTCTGAAAGAATTTTTTTTTAATTTTTCATATTGATTGTAATCACTAGCTTAATAAAATATGTTCAAATAAGTTTAGATATAATATTTAAAAATGAATTAAACAAAAAAAATTATATACATCAGTTGCCGGAAATCCCTTTCACGCACTTGACTTCCTCATTTTCACTTGTTTCATCATCTATTGAGTATATGTGATTATACTTTAACAACAAATGTGTTTAGGATTTTACCTTTAACTTTCATGTTTTTATTTTTTTTTAAAAAAATTGAACATAAACACTTAATTATTTTATTTTATATCTAAATTTACACAGTATAATTGTATTTTTAATCAAGTTTTTTGACTAAACAATTTTTGTTTTTAATTCATTTAAAATTTTATAACTAAGCTTATTTGAACATATTTTATTAAGTTTGTCCTTCTAATCGATATGATAAACTACATTTTTTGTTGAAAAAAATAAAACAAAAATAGCAACTTTTAGTTAAAATATTTTTAAGTGAATAATTTTATTCTTCAACTTTTAAATTAAAATAAAAAAAAATCTCATACTTTCGTTGACCAAGCCATTTTAGGCTCATTAAAAGTTAACTGTTAAATAAACTAACGGAACTAAACGGTTGAATTTTGACGAGATTAAAATGGCTTGGTTAACGAAAGTATGAAATTTATTCGTGATTGACTAAAAGTTGAAGGTTAAAATGGCTTGTTTGTAAGTTTGAGACTTTTTTGGCTTATTTTCAAAAGTTGAGGATTATTTTCTCAATTTTCCCCTTTACTATTACTGGGCCTAATGGGCTTTACTCTCAAAGCTCTTTTGGATGCAAATAGTGGTCATCCTTTTCAAGATCAATAGTGCAACTCTCTGTCAGCATAAGTAGTGTTCATCTCTGTCAAAATAACTTCTTACAAAAAAAAACAATGCGACATTTGGCTGGAGGAATATTAATTTTTTGGTTTGAATTTTATTTACAGTTATATAAATTACCAGTCATGTATTCATGTTTTATTTAGCTTTTAAAGTTAAATCTATAAAAAAAAATGAAATGATTGTAAGAACTAAAACGAACTCCAATAGAACCAAACATTAAATTTTGGTGAACAAATTCTAAGAATAGGTTGCTGGCGTAGCTTCTGCTCCTATGGTTGAATGTGTAGGGATGGAGTACCTGTCGGGGGACGCCTATCGTAGACGGCTAGTCGAGCTGCTTCTTATGTGCATTACTCAAGATTCTTCCTTTAAATTTGGTGTGATCTCCTCTTCAATGATACACCAAAAGTTATACAATCACACCAAATTGATTGTAGAGTCAATATTGTTACACCAAATTTGTTGTAATACTATTCATCACACTTATTAAAATAATATATTTTATTATTTTTATTTAATTATAAATAGATTGATTTTATTAATTAGTTTTTATTTACAATAGATTAATTTTATTAATTAGTTTTAATTTACAGTTTAAAAGAATATATCATATTATTTCTATGTTTTATTTGTATTTTCACATTACTAAAGCTTTAAATTATTATTGTATTTATATTTAATTAATAATATAACTAAATGAGTATTATCAATTACATTTAATTATAAAAATAAATAAAAATCATTTTAAATATGTAAATTTTGATTTCAGAGAATATTTTTATAGAATAAATAAATAAGTATAGAAATAAACTAAAAGAAAAAATAACATATATAAATAAACACAAAGATGAAATCAGTAAATTTTAATAAATAGATATAAAATTAAATTTGATAAATATAATTAGTCAATTATAAAAAAATGTATTAAATTATCATAACAAACAAATTAATAATATAAATATTGTTTTGATGTAGAATTTGGTGTCATAGTTGGAGATGGAAAAAAATAGTTTAACACCAAAATACCAAATTTGGTATACTTTCAACTCTAAATTTGTTGTTCCGAGATGCTCTGAATCCTTCTTTCTAAATTATAATATTACTTAAAAATATATTTTTCAGTTTTACAAAGATGCAAAAGTCTTATGATTCGGCTGATACACTTTCGCGGCCAGTAAAAGCATCTCCAACCTTGTTTCATTTTTCACTTTTGGCTTCATTTTGAAGTAAATTTTACTTCAATCCTACTTCATTTGTTACTTTGTTACTTCAAAATGAAACAGTAAATAGTGTTGCTTCAAATTTGAAGATCTACTGTACATATCTTCATTTTTTTTAAGATGAACTTTCTAAATTATAAACTAGTCCTTAAATTTTATACATTCTTATTTTTTTGCCAAAATAAATTTGATATGTTAATATTATCCAATTAGTTTCCAAATATTGACTATTATTTTTATTTAATCAGATGTTTATATCATAGAATATATGGATATTCATTTTAAGAACCTTTAGTTCGATTAAAAAGAATCAACGATAAATAAGTTCATCTTTTACTTCTAAATACTTATGTTAATTATTTACAGAAAAACTACATATATGATCTTTTTTTTACAAATTATGATCTTTTTATGTTTGTTTATTCATGTTATGTAATAAATTTATTAAAGACAATGTTCAATTTATCTGAAATAATAAATGTGTTGGACTATTGCTAAAACAAAAATATGTAGGTATAATTAGTAAATATAAAAAGTATAAGATTTTGTTAATAATTAATAATAAATGTAGAAGAAATATATTTGGAATATTTTTTTTGAAGAATAAATTGAAGTAAACTATTGGAGTGAATATTGTTTCATTTTTTTTTTTTTGAAGAAAATGAAATTTTGAAGATAAAAATGAAGTCAACCATTGGAGATGTTCTAACTATCATGCAAGTCTTCAATTCACTTTTTAAGTTTTAGGGTCAATTTGATAAGTACACTACGCAAGTTCATAAATCAAAAGGGTTAAATACGATATATTTCTCTATCAGATGAAGCTTTTGCCAATTAAAATTCAAAGTGACCTTATTCCCTAACTACAAATTTAATGTGTCTCATTCTCTTAAGTCTCTGTTAGATAATGCTAACATTGTTAAGAGATTTGGACAAGACGACAAGTGCTTTAAGTAAACGCAAGAAGTAGCTGGCGAGTCAACTTTCAAAGGGACTTAGTATATAGTCTTGCCTTCTTCTTTAAACAACAGCCATCAAGTCCCTCCCCATAATTTGCTGTAAAAGCAAAGATACCACATCATCAAGTCATCTGCCTGAGCCAAAGCAGATTCACTTCAGTAGCAAGGTCGATACAAGTGTAGTAGATCTTCGTATATGAGCTTGATCTCATAAGCTCTCAAAAGCTGTTTCTTTTCCTTGGTTATGATGATCCTACTTTTAGAACCAACCCACTGAGATTGTTTCACCAAAACATGAGTCAAGTTGTTCTACTTTATCAATATCATCAACAATAACTTTTCCAGATACTGCATTCTTTCCTTTACACCATATCTTAATCATGCATCTTATTCCCATTTATTCTAAGTTATCCATGCTTTGATAGTACAAATGGCCTTTGGTACTTAAAGAAATTCAAGCTCTTATTCCATTCATAGCGAAATAAAGGTTCCAACACAATTTTTAACCTCCTTACAAAGAAACCTCTTTTCGAGCGCCTTATTTTATAAATAAAAATGCTTCGGGAGCGGGTCGTTACATTTAACCTCTGTTCGTTTCCAGCTCCTTGTCTCTGCATCCTCATTATGTCCAGATTCTCCTCTTTCTTGAGTTTTATCTACACCATCCACTATATCATCCTCAACGTCATCATTATCACCATCATCATCATCACCACTCTCATCTCCACCATCATCACCACCATATGCATTTTCTTCATCCCTCAAAAGTTGTACACCGCATCCTATGACCTTCCACGTTTTCTCATGGACTCTGAACAGAAAAGAAAGCTCGCCCAAAGTGGCTTCTTTGGCTTCAGGGCAGTCCTGGTTTAGAGAGAAATAATCTTCAAATATATAAAGATGTTCCAGTTCATATGGAGCTGACATGTGATGGAGCTGCTTTGATCCATATTGGATAGTGAGGCCATTCTGTTTACCCCTGACCCGACAAGACACACCCTCATACTCTTCATCATCGTCATCATCATCATCATCATGATCCTCGAGACTACTATTGCCTTCTGACAGCAAGACACAAGCTCTGAATCTGAAGGATGAAAGAAGAGGTGTAGGAGTCAAATCGATCGTTATGGAACCTGAGCTACCTCGGTGATGGAAGTGTGCAGGCACTTGTTCACCCGGTAAAACCGCATATTTGCAAGGTGTTGTCTGAATAAGCTTCCTAGCTTTCTGATTCAGGCCGAAGCAGTTAGAAAAGTTAAGGCAAATATTTGGATTCTTGAAAGTAGAGTCTATTCTCTTCAAGGAACTACACCATGATGCATCTAGAGATACAAGGGAATCCGGAAGCGGTGGAAGTGATTTGAGCACTGTGCAAAAACTGATGTCAAGGTTACTTAGTGTGGAGAGACGTCCAATGCAATCCGGAATAGTCCTCAAACCATCACAGCGTAAATGTAATGATATTGGAGATGTACGAGCCTTCTCAGGTAGACATATGGGTAAAATGTAGTCTTTGTTGAAGTCTGATACTAATGTCCATCTCCGTTCCAAGTCAGGCCCCCACTTGAATATTGCTTCAAATACGTCAGCATCGGTAACTTCATCTTCATCGTCACTACTATCACAGATAAGCAGACCAAGATACTCAAGATTCTCCAACTTAGAAATATTTGGGGATATTTTTCTCAGCTTATTGCATCCATGCATGTTTAGTTTACGCAGACGAAAGAGCTTCTCAATCCACGGAGGGATCTCCTCTATCTTTGTAATGGACAACTCCAACTCTACAATGCTGTCAGAAACATTTGGGAACTCCTTGAGGTTTCTACACCCAGACATATCTAGTTTATATAGACAAGACCAAGTGCATGGCATTGTAGAAAAGCTTGTTTTCAAACTCGAGCAACCACAGAGGTCTAACTCCTCGAGATTTATTAACCTACGCATAGAAGAGGGGAGCTCCTTCAAAACCAAGCAACCTCTAAGGTTGCAGAATGTAAGCTTAGTGGCATTGCCAATAGAGCTTGTGAGTTCCAACAGATTTTGGCAGCGATGGAGATCTAATTTCTCGAGACTTGTTGCTTTTGAGAGATCAGGAATCTCTTTCAGATACTGAGAATCACTCAAATCCATCATCTTGAGGCACTGGAGAGGCTATACCAGAAAACAATAATAATAAAAATAAAGATAAGTTTTAGATAAATGACTAATTGCGCTTTACATGAAATAATACTTACTTTGATTCCATCCCAAAGCTTCTCAAAATTGTTGTTGGTCATGATTAGTTGGACAAGAAACTTGCCAGAGAACTTGGAAGGCCAAAATCTCATTGGACAGTCACTCCAATGTAAAAGTCTGAGTTTGTCGGGAAGACAGTTGAGGCCTTCGGGTATGCATAAGTTTTTAGAGTTGACTGTTAGAAACTGGAGATTATTCATCCCTTGGAAACTGCTTTTACTTAGTTCAATTTCCTCTTCCTCTGAAGTCTCCAAAGATATGCCAAGAACATTTCCAATACCCTAGAATAGATTATTTTAAAAAAAAACAATATCAGCTTAAGAAAGAACCAACAAAAGAGACAACTAAAAGAAAAAGAAAAACTTACAGTATTTTCTTCAAGTACATCAGAAATTTCCATGGTATCCCCCAAGAACAATCGCTTTCCAGGCTCCTCCAGAGACTGTTTCTTGACAATGTCTCTACCCATTTGTTTCAGTAAACTATGCATCCTTATGGATCCGTAGTCTATGTATATAAGAGATTTATCATCTAAGACTTGAAGCCCATGGTTGACCTCCAAACCGCTTTTTTCAAGATACTTCTTAACGTTATCAACCTTGGAATGTTCAAAGAAGCATGCAATATACAGAAAAAGATACTGATCTTTATCACTTAAGGCGTCATAGCTAAATCTTAGAGTTGATTCAATCCCTCTGTCAAGGCTGGACCTGAGCCTTGGAAGTGCCTCTATCCACTCATCCCTGGACATTCCTCGTAGATACGATCCCATGACTCTCAGGCCTAGAGGAAGCTTACCAGCAAGCCAAGTAACTTCCCAAGCAAGCTCTTCAAAACCACAATCCGGAGACGTTTGACCGAAAGCATATTTGCACAAGATCTCAAGAGACTCATCACTAGTTGGAAATTTCATCTCGTAGAGGTGATCGTTCCCTAGTCTGAGTGCCTTGAGAAGTTTTCTATCTTCGGTTGTAATGATAATTATACTTCCGGAACCAAACCATCCACGGTTCATTGCCATTTCCTCGAGTTGCCACAAGCTATCAACTTCATCAAGAACAACCAACAACTTTTTGCCACTCAGCAATTCTCTAGCCACTTCTAAGTGATGAACCTCAATATCCCTTTGATTTAATATTTGAGACAACAAGTTTTTCTGCAAACTCAGCTTCAACAGATAGTCGTTACCACAAGGCTTCTCATAACTTCCTTTGATATTCTCCAAGAAAGTGCTGAATGGAAAACCAGGAGAGAGTTGGTTGTATAAAACTCTGGCAGTGGTCGTCTTACCAATCCCAGGTGGACCCACAAGCACAATCACCTTAACTTGTTCAGATTGTATGATCAACTTCAACTTTATCTCCGTGATACAAGCTCCTATGCCAACAAAGTCATCAAAATCTTTTGATGGTGTAAAACCCAACTCGGCTGTAACATCTGAGGCAACTTTGTTGATCATTTCAACTTCATTGTCACTAACAAAAACAGAAAATATCCATTAAAACAGAAAAGTAGCTACACATAATAGCATTGTTAGAGAGAAAATTCCATATTGGAAATATAAAAGCGACTTAAACAATATATAAACGATTTGGACCAATCTAGTTACGACCAATTGGTTTTAAATTGTAAACCTATGATAATCCCGAATCTAACATGGTATCTTATCTCCAACAAGTATAAATGTATAATACACAGTGGAAGTAAAAGTGAACGAACCAGTTGCTCGAGTGATAACCAGCTATGCCCGCGACATCTTTCAAAGCTTGCCTCCATGCCTGCTTCACCTCTTCAGTTTTCCCCACATAGGTTTCATCAAAGGATTTTCCGAAATCTCCGGTCTGTTTCCTAACATCAGATGGATCCACTTCATAGAAAATGGTCATCACTGTTTGTTGATACTCTTCCCTGCACTTCATGATTTCCACCAACTCATCCAGACACCAGCTTGAAGAGGCATAGTTACGGGAGAGCAAAACAATGGCTACCCTTGATTGTCTGATGGCTTCTACAAGCACCGGACCAACAGATTCGCCTCGCTTGATCTCGTTATCAATGAAAGGTATGATTCCCTTGCTTTTGAGCCCTTTCAGAACGTGACTTAGAAAGCCTTTGCGCACGTCTACTCCACGGAAGCTCAGGAAGACGTGGTACAACCAACTACGAGACAGAGATGAAGAAGAAGAAGAAGCCATGGATAACATCACGAAGAAAATGATCACAAAGCTTTCAGAACTGAAGAAGAGATAAGAACTGAAGAAAAAGTGGCTTTCTACGTGTGTGGCTCATAAATAGCACGTGAAAGGGTAAAGACGCGTAAATAGCAAAGGCTGACTTTTCAAGTGTTAGAAGAAGAGTCAAGGAATCCAATGATCTTTTATAAAAACTTTAGCAATTAATCAATTATATAATGATTTGAAGAAACTTTTGCAATTATAGTAATGATTAGAGTGTACAATGTGTTTATACCTAACTTTAGCAATTATGTAATGCTTAGAGTGTACAATGCGTTTATACCCAACACACATCTTAAATTTTAGTGTCAATTTGACAAATACACTATGCAAGTTCATGGATTAAAAGATCAAGATTTTTTTTTTTGTAACACCAAACAAAAACAGTTATGATTTATTTATCTCTTATAGTAAGTAAACTTTTTACCAATTAAAACTCAAAATTACCATATTCTCTAATTACAAGCTTAACATGTCCCATCTCCTAAGTCTAATGCTAAAACATTGTTAATAGATTTGGACAAAAGACCAAAAGTGATTTAAGTAAACACAAGAAGTAGCTGGCGAGTCAACTTTCAAAGGGACTTAGTATATAGTCTTGTCTTCACCTTTACATAACAGTCATCAAGTCTCTCCCCATAATTTGCTGTAAAAGCAAAGATACCAAGCCCATATCATATTTTCACCCAACCAACCAAAAACATCACCAATACAATACCTTCTTCTCTATCTATTGTTCCTCCATGGAAATGAAAGCCATGGAAGAAAGTGATCATGTTGATACTTCTCGTCCTTTTAGCTCAGTAAAAGAGGCTGTTGCCATCTTTGGCCAACGGATTACACTACCAGGACAAACTCACACGGTAAACCACAAACCGGTAAGTCCTAGAATCAACCACACTGTCTCTTTGCCATCTTCCCCATGGAAGCAGCGCCCTTCGTTGCCCTCTTTTCCTCAAGGTCCAAAAGAAGAGTTCATGGATGTTTTAAAGAAGCTTGAAGCAGAGATAACGGAGACAAAGACAGAAGTGAAGAAGTTGAAGGAGAGAGAGTCAGAGACAGAGGTGGCTTTGGCAACATTGAACGCAGAGATGCATAAGAACATGTCAAAGATGGCTAAAGCTGAGGCTGATGCTGCAGGGAAGAGCGCAGCAGCAGCAATGGCCAAATCTGTGAGCGTTAAGGAAACAAAAGAGAAGGAAAATGGAGATGAAGAGAGGAGGAATGAGTTGATGAGGAAGATGGCAAGGGAGTATCCTACATTGGCTCAGATACTTGATAGTAACAGAGGAGACAGAAATGGGTATTTTGGGAAGAAGAAAAAGAAGAAACCTATTGTTCCTCTTTTGGGAGATTTCTTCTTTTTCAAGAAGAAAGATTCTTCGGTTGAAATCTCTGGACCTCTTTTCACTACCTCGTCCACTCTGCGCTTTTAGCTGAAATACCTAAATCCGAATAAAATCATGTACACTGCAAGTGTTTATATATATGTCTGTATGCAATTCAATATCGGTGATATCTATGTATATGTGTGTGTGTTCTCTATTTGTTTGTCTCTTTGATTCTTTGTTTGCATTTTGTATAAAAAGCAGCACTTGTGTTCCCTCTTTCATCCTATAAGAGTTTTAATCTAATGACATCACAGATTAGAGAAAAGTAAACATAGAACAACTCCCACGACCCAGATTACCAACATTGCAGAGAAACTAAATATCAATCATGAGAGCCGTATGAAAAAGAACAAACTTCGCATACTTTTCTAGACACTAATAACTCAGAACACCGAGCCTGTTGTGAGAAGAAGGTAGAAGTCTCTGAAACTAAAACACCTCGACGGTTACAAAAATCTAGACAAGGCTAGTGATAACTGTTCCTAAATGTGTTGCTTGATGCAAAGATCAATTAAAAAAGCAGGACACAGCATCTTTTACTTTCTTATTACTGTTTCAATAGATAAAACAACAATGTGTAGGATCCGTACAGAAAAAGAGGTAAAATTACAACAGCAACGGGAGAAAAAAAGACAGAACTATAGAGCTGAGACAAAGGTACCAAATCTAGAAATTTAAACCGAAGTGTCTTCTTAAAACTTGTTCATCGTATGCAACTTCCTTACCAATACATTTAAAGCTTGAGGTTTCTCAGGAGTTGACCCCATCTTGGAGTTTCCTCATCAAAAATGTAGGTAAGAGGTGAAACTAACACCCCACTGCCTCCAACCTGTAGTACGACAAACGCGGATTATTTTGAATGTGCTCAGTGCAAAAGTGGAAAGAGACTCAACAAGCAATTCAACATTGAAGTGAAATTAGTAAGCAAGAGACTGCAGGGATTACTAACCGCTCTGAGTTGCTTCACAGACTCGTATAAGGCCTTCTTTGGCACACAAATCACAATTGCATAATAGTCAATCGATACTTTTCCATCTTGTTTACAGTAAACTGGGCTTATTGTTGGTCCCTGCTCATTACAAGAGAAGCCATAAACAATCAGTGGGGAACGCTACAGCCAAATCTTCAGAACTCCCCACCATTCTGAAACATTACCTGCAGTCCTGACAATGATGGTTGGCTCAACACGCGGTCAGCCACTTCCTGAGCACTATTTCCTCTCATGTTCGCAACAACCTGAAATGAAAATATTAGAGAAAAGAAAGTGAAAGTAGGGAAAAATCATCACAAGAACAAAGTGCGTACAGTGAACTGGCCATCTGCCTTCAGATGGGCCTCCAATCTCTCAAGAATCTCGTGTACTGTGTTTAACGCTCCTTTTCTGTCGGTCAATGCTCTTCTGCTTGCCACAAGTACCGCCTGAATGTTTTCAAAAAAAATGTTCAGTAATAATGATCACTAAATAGATTCTATGCAGATTCCAGTAACTTCACATTACCTGACTTTCCAGCACAACCCCTCCTTCAATCTCTTTTAAGTTATTCTCTTTGAGTGTTGTCCCACTACTCACGAGGTCCAAAATAGCATCAGCTATACCCATCTAATTAACAAGAAAAATATATGTCAACAAATACTCCACAAAAGAATCATGTCTCAGGCAGCAGGCTAGAATAATCTTTCACGTCACAGCCTAATAGTAAGATACTGAATCAGGACATTACAAGCTTAACGAGATTATCCTCCAAAACAGCACATCAGCTTAACAATTTCATAAAAAGATGGCAATTCTACGTTCAGACTAGAGGAATAACCTCTGAACATACAACAAAGGTTAAAGATAGCAACCATGTAGATTGATCTAACACATTACTAGACAGGAAAAAATCATGAATATGCAGCAAACTTTAATTTCATACATTCTCATCAAAATGTTGACTACAATGGCTTAGATGAAAATAGAATAATCTTACCGCCGGAGCTGCCTCCAGAGCTCCGTCTGCAGTTGAAAACGCCACATGCTTTATACCATTTTTTTCCATAAATTTGGGGCCGAGCTGCAGAAACCAGTTGAATCACTCCCAATATTATTTTGAAGCTAAAAATACATCCTGAGAGAAAATTAATTACAACGGCGCACCAAAAGGAGAATCTGTAACTCATCATACATAAGTGAAGCCAGTGGCAACGCGCAATGGTCTCTCCTCACTCCATTGTGGCATTTCTGCTAGCTCCTTCAGAGAATTTATGTTCTCAAAAATCCCATAGTTGGGTATCTGAGATCATTCAAGACGCAATAAGATAACAATTTGCGGTAATGATACACAATAGATAAGAGCATACCGCAATGGACAGATGGCAGTCTCCAAAGTTGAGTGCTTCGTGGACAATGATAAGATCTTCATTTCCCTAAAAAAAATTCAAACATCTAAATAAAGATGCAAACGAGGCCTTCCATAGTCAAGAGAATCACAGGGATAACTCTATATCCTAAAACCTGTAGCCTAACTCAATATTCAATAACATGGCTAGCTAAAGTCAAATAAATGGAACAAGAGAATGAAAATCAAAAAGCTCTGAACATGATATCAAAGCTCTTCTAAGATAAAAAAACCATAATGGTGGTGATATTTACCTGACCGTATTCACTAAGAGTGTCAAGGCCAACGATACCAAGATCAAGATCTCCAGAGAGTAACTTCCTAACAATATCTTTTGGCCGCTGAAACCAGACTTCAGTGTTTGGTAACTGGAAGACACGAAAACATCACCAATATAAGCCTCATCCACTATACACAAAAAAAAAACAGAAAAACACACAAACTATTGACTTAAGTTGGGTTCGAATGCACACACCTGTGGAATTTGCGCAACGTATTGCCTAGGATTGACTTGTTTGACAAACAATTGACAGTCCTTCACAAAAGTAATAAACAAATAGGAAGATTCAGAACCAGCAACAATATTACAAATCACAATGTTTACTTCACAAAAAAAGAAGAAAAAAAATGTTTACTTCACAAAAAGAGGAAAAAAAAAAGAAAACTTTTAGTGTATAGAAAGAGATGACAATACAAAAGTAACATAACCACAAGAATAAACAGCTTTTAGCTTTCACGAAAATAAGCCAAGGATTCAATCTTTAAAGACACCAAAGCGTAACACTCAAATCTCTTTTAAGAGATTATTTTTTGTGACCATACAAAAACAGAGTAAAGCTTTAAAAACCATACAAAGAGAAGTTATTTGCAAAAAACAAAACATTTTATTTTCAGTTTATTCTCTCACTTTGAGAAGATCGATCGCATCGGCGGCCATGCGACCCTTACTAGGGAGACCGAGGCGAATCTGGTCTCGCTCGACGACGACGGCGGCGGGGGCGGAACCGTTGGCGACGGCGGATTGAACGGAGGCGACAGAGGAAGTGACGAATCTGAGGCATTTACGGCGAGTTGGGAGGAAGGAGAAGGAGAAGGCGGTGTGAGGCGACGGGGAGAGGAGTGGAGTGGAAAGGGAGAGGGAGGGAGAAGGGTATTGTGGTAAATTTGTGGGAAGAAGGATAGACATTGTTGTTGTGGTGGTGAGAGTGAAAGAAGGGAAGGTGGCTGCGGAGAGAGTCCAGATGCTGATTTCAGATTCTTTGATGCCTCAAGGCTCTAGGAAATTTTATGTTTTGGATCTCTTATGTATTTTGATTTATTCAAATCATTATTTTCAAAATGAAAAGTATATGTTGACAAAAAAATTAGAAATATACAAAATGGTTTATTTAAGAGAAATTTGATTTGTGAAAAAAGAGGAATTTGATTCAATAACACAAAATCTACAGAAATGTTTTGTTCAAGAGAAATTTATTCAATAAGAACTAGGGCTGGGACTTTTATCTGAATCTGGATAGGAAAAGCTCGGATCCGTGCAAACAAAATCCGGATCCGGATATCTTAATTTTTAGGTCCGAATATCCAGATTCACATCTGTATTTTTTAAAATTGATTAAAAATTTTTATTTTATTATTAATTATATCTTATATATTAATATTTATATATAAATAAGTTTACAATATTCTATTGTAATATTAATAATATTATATGTCATATATATTCATAAATTATGCATAAATATTTAATTTCTGTATTATTTAAAAAAAAATTTACTTATTTTTACGGACACAAATCCGAATCCGGATATCTGCGGATATCATAATATCTAGACGGATATCCGGAAGACATGAATCCGGATCCGAATACTTCAAATTTCATGGTATCCGAATCCATCCCGGCCCTAATAAGAATATCTCATTTTTATCATATGATTACTTTTTAATGTCTTCTCTAAGTTGTAATTCATCCTATAAACAAATTGTCTTGTCACGGATCGGAACAAAACTTTTTTTAATCAGGTCAGATATGCGCGAGTTGCAGTCTCCGGAATGGCTGCTCAGACCCATCCAATTATATGTACAAGTCTTAGCGGACTGGTGTACGGGACAGGTCATAATAAACGCAGCAAAACGCTTCAAATTACTTTGCGACATGATTAAAATCATCGATTAACTAAATATACTTTATCAGTCATGATTTGATTATTTTTTTATTCAAAACAATAGTTATAGTTACTTTTTCATACCAAATAACATATTAACAGACCAAGTAAAAATAATTGCAGAAGATATTTTTTACTTACTCTATTTCAAAATAATACATGTTTTAAGTTTTTCATACTTATTAGGAAAAATATTAAAATTTAGTTATTAATGGATAATTTTTTTGTCATTTTATATTTCCCATATTTTAAAAACAATAAGATTTCAAGAAATGTAATTAATGTTTTTGAAATTTACAATTTTCATTATTAGTTGAGAAAAAGTGCACCGAAAATCTAAAAAAATACATCTTTTTGAAACACAAGTTTTTTCTAGAATATGCATCTTTTTGAAACAGATAAAGTATTAGCTTATCATTCATAAGATCACAATCAATGATTTAGTTTGTTGAATCCAAAAATTAAATAAAATCAAACACCAAATCAAATCTGTCAATTTTAAATTAAATAAAAATAGAAAACCAAATAAAAACACCGCTTTTACCAAAAAAAAAAAAATCAAAACATCACCAAAGCTCAAATCGTCATTGCCGAAACTAGTGTCGTTATCACCGGACGAATCATCATCCCCGAAACTCGAATCATCATTATCGGAGATCCTTACGTTTTCTCAGAGAAAATCACATGAATCGTCTTTTTCGATTTTTCAAGTAAAACAAAAGATGAAGAAAATAACATGTGGATTCTTGTAATCCCTCATGATCCGTTGCGATTCATCCCATAAAAAAACTAAATCCTACAAAGACCTGTCTTGCAATGTCCACAAATTTATAGACTTAGAAAACCTCGTCCTAATATTTTTCCACGATAATTACTTACAGGTCAGACCCACGGTACAAATTCATGATTGCCATCTCTAATTCAGATATATTCTAACGATTATTCAACCTAAAATCTGACTATTCTTGTAACACCTGCATTTTTCAAAATAATAAAATAAATAATAATCTCTAAAACTCCATTTATTAATTCTCATAAAACGTCTCCAACACTATAATGCCAATAAATAAACTAAATCCAAAAAAATGACGACAACACCATGCAGCGGAAGTATGAAAATAGCGAAAATGAAAATAACTCCAAAACACCGATCCGAAGTGAATCACTCATACTCATCAGTCTCACATGGAAGAGGGAAATAAAGAGGGATGAATAACATGAGAGTCACTCAATCAGGTATGGGATGATAGACACGCAAACCACTAACTCAAGTCAAATAGAACTCCCTCTATGAAAGTTTAGCTCTAATATGAACAAACAAGACGCCTAGAGCACCCGCCCCCCCCAAAACAACCATGCGAGGATAACATACAACTAATCCATACACCCCACATACTCCTCATAAGGATATATATACACGAAGCGTTGCTAGTACAGCCTGTCTATGTACCCCCGCCCAACCGTAGCGTTGAATGCAAAAGTCTCTGCACCACGCCCCAAACAGTAGCCTCGGAGCTCAAACGTCTCTGAACTCACGCCCACATCGTAGTGTCGAAGCCCGCACGTCGCCGAACTCACGCCCCACACATAGTCCCTACTCATAACTATGTATAGGTACGTATTTTATATAGCATCACTTAGCGTCAAACAATCCAATCCATATTTGAATCCTCTAGACCCTACTTCCGGTTACAATGAATGAACTAACTACCAAACAAGACTCAGACAGACTCAATCCAACCAGACGGATCATGCTTTGAAATCAAAATCGATAGAAAGAATTTTTTACACTACTACAGGATTTACGGAATAGACCCTCACCTTTCCCACGAGTTCTAAAGAAAATCTGAGAAAACACCAAATGACCATGGCATCTCTAAAACAGCACTCTGGAATTCTCTAGAAATAGATAAATGTGATGATTCTGGCAGAACTGAACCCTAGAGATAACAGATCAAAAACTCAAGAACTGACCGTTAACTTTTCAATCCCTCCGGTCAGAATGTATTCCTAGACGTCCTTTGTCCGTAGACACCGAGTTTACTCCGATCGGACACCATTTGATTAACCAAAATAGCTTCATCTTTAGGCTGGTTGCAAACGCATACTGCACCAACACCTCTCAGGAAAATAAGCATAACTTTCGGCCTCAATACTCTAGCTTCGAATCCCCACAGCTGCAAACATTTTCCCGGGCCACGAGGGTATTCACATGGGCTGCTCTCGCCCTCCAAACCACTTCGCGTAACCAGGGGTCCTTAAGTGGAGGCTTAAAAATCCTGTAATGGCATGGGCTTAGGCCCGGTGGGCAAGTCGATCACGCTTAGTGGTCGGATACTGGATTATTAAAAAATAAGCATAACTCTCACAAAATAATTTGGAATGACGATCCATTTATTGGAGATGATAGATAAAGTAATTATCTCCTTACTGACCATTTTCCAGACTGAAACTTTGTTTCTGTTGACTTTTCTTCACTTACACTGCAACTGGTACGAACTGACTCTGCAACACAACAGTTTAATTATCGCCAAGAAGAAACGTCAATAACTATGCAACAATACCTCGGTTTACCACTCCAGAAGATGATATGGAAATCTGACGACGAGATCTTTTCAATGATATCTTTCTCGTTTCCGGGTTCCTTTTAGATCAGCAGGAAAACACTGATTTACTTGATTGTTGGCAGATCCGATCTACAGCAAACAATCTCAAAGAAACAACCATAATTATTAGAGAAAAACTTCAAATGATGATCCGTTTTCTTATAAACATAGATCTTCGAGTGTAAAACAAAACCTCAAAATTTGGCTTCGAAATTTCTAGATTGATTGATCGTTCTTTTGTTCTCCCAAAACGTGTCTGCCGAGCCTTAATCTCTCTTTAAAAAGGAAGAGTTTAGGGTTTTCTGCCACATTAGTGGGACTAGCCGGGCCGAATTAACCCACTTGGATACAAAGAGTAAGTACATTTTTACCACCATACCACTTGAACCCAGATTGGATACAAAGAGTAAGTACATTTTTACCACCATACCACATTATGTTTTATTTATTCCCTTATATTATAAATATATATAGTATTTTTATATTAAAATACGATAAATATTTATAAAATTAACTTTTT
This sequence comes from Eruca vesicaria subsp. sativa, assembly GCA_932364175.1. Taxonomy (NCBI): domain Eukaryota; kingdom Viridiplantae; phylum Streptophyta; class Magnoliopsida; order Brassicales; family Brassicaceae; genus Eruca; species Eruca vesicaria. The sequence continues at coordinate 66,515 of CAKOAT010471820.1, forward strand.
ATTGATTCGAACTCTTGTTGGATTGACGAATATTTAAGCGTGTAAATACCAGACCATTTAAATTAACATATTATATATTCTGTATATATATTTTTTCTTTATATATTAAACGGGTATCCGGAACCGAACCGAAACCGAACCGAAACCGAACTGGAACCAAACCAAAACCGAACCGAAATCTCATAAGTACATATTTGGTATAAGAAGGATTTATTCGATATAACCGGAACCAAATGGTTCCTATTCTGAACCGAAGTGAATATTCAAAGGCCCATGCCTAGTCGATACAAAGCCTGAAACTCCCATCTTTCTTCTTCACAAACAATACCGGTGCTCTCCACGGTGAAGTACTCGACCTGGTAAAAACCTTATCTGATAGTTCGTCCAACTATTTTTCTATTCGGCTATCTCTGCTAGCGCAACTCGATATGTAGCTCAGGAAACTAGTAATGTCCCTTGTCCAGCTCAATAGTGAAATCATCTCCTCTGGCTGCTAGTGGCTCCTTTAGGTCCCTAATTCTCCGCAACCACTAGACTATCCTACAACTGCTGCTGGCCATCATCCTTGATCAATGAAATGGTTGTTAAAAATCCATAAGCTCTTCTCTGTCAAAACTCTGACAAAATTAATCCCCTCAAGTACGACTGATATATCTTGATGAATGTCGACAACTCTCAATCTCTCTACCAGGTCCCTTAATCGCCATCCCGGGTCGGAGCCGGGACGGAACCTGCTCTGCTACCAAATTGTAACACTTGAATTTTTCAAAATAATAAATAAATAAAAATCTCTAAAAATCCATTTATTAATTCTCATAAACTGTCTCCAACACCATAATGCCAATAAATAATTTTTAAATCAAAAAAAAAATGACGATAACACCATGCGGTGGAAGTCTGAAAAATGAAAATAACTCCAAAACATTGATTCGAAGCGAATCACTCATACTCATCAGTCTCACATGAAAGAGGAAATTAAGGATGGGTGAGTAACAGAGAAGTCACTCAGTGATGTATAGGATGCTAGACACGCAAACCACTGACTCAAGTCAATAGAACTCCCACTATGGAAGTTAGCTCTAACATGAACAAACAAGACGCCTAGAGCGCCCCACAAAACAACCATGCAATGATAGTATACAACTAATCCATACCCGCCGCATACTCCTCATAAGGATATATATATACACGAAGCGTCGCTAGTACAATCTGTCATTGAACCCCCACCCAACCGTAGCGTCGAATGCAAACGTATCTGCACCACGCCCTAAACAGTAGCGTCGAAACTCAAACGTCTCTGAACTCACGCCCCACATTGTAGCGTCGAAGCCCGAACATCTCTGAACTCACGTCCCACACATAGTCCCTACTCATAACTATGTATACGTACATATTTTATATAGCATCACTTAGCGTCAAACAATCCAATCCATGGCTGAATCCTCTAGACCCCTAGTTTTGGTTACAATGAATAAACTAACTAACAAACAACACTCAGATAGACTCAATTCAACCAACGGATCATGCTTTGAAATCTTAATTATGATAAAAAAAAATTCTACACTGGTACAGGATTTACGGAATAGACCCTCACCTTTGCCACATGTTATAAAGAAAACCTGAAAAAATACCAAATGACCATGGCAGCTCTAAAACAACACTCCAGAACTCTCTGGAAATAGATGATTGTGATGATTCTGGCAGAACTAAACCCTAGAGATAACAAATTAATAACTCAGGAACTGACCGTTAACTTTTCAATCCCTCCGGTCCGAATGTATTCCTAGACGTTCTCTGTCCGTAGCCACCAATTTTACTCTGATCGGACACCATTTGATTAACCAAAATAGCTTCGTCTTCAGGTTGGTCGTAAACGCAGACTGCAACAACACCTCTCAGGAAAACAAGCATTAGTTCGGAATGACGATCCGTTTATTGGAGATGATAGATAAAAGAATTAACTCCTTACTGACAAATTTCCAATCTGAAATCTTTGTTTCTATTGACCTTTCCTCACTTACACTGCAACTGGTACGAATTGACTCTGCAACACAACAGTTTAATTATTGCCAAGAAGAAATGTCAATAACTATCCAACATTACCTCGGTCTTCCACTCGGGAAGATGATATGGAAAGCTGACAACGAGATCTTTCCAATGATATCTCGCTCGTTTCCTGCTTCGTTTTAGATCAACGAGAACACACTGATGAAATTGACTGTTGGCATATCCAATCTAAAACAAACAATCTCAAAGAAATAATTATAACTATTAGAGAAACCTCCAAATGATGATCTGTATTCTGATAAACATATATCTTCGAGTGTAGAACATAACCTCAAAATTTGGCTTCGACATTTCTAGATTTGATTGATCGTTTTTTTGTTCCCCAAAACATGTCTGCTGAGCCTTAATCTCTCTTTAAAGAAAAAAAGTTTAAAGTTTTCTACCACACTACTAAACTTAGCCGGACCGAATTAACTAGGCTGGATTTTGGATCGTTACAATTTTGTTCTAATTACCTAAATTCTATACTTTTTTATTCTCCTCTTTTCCATCAATGATTTTCTTGAAACTCTTTATTTTTTCTTTTCATCTTAAATCAAAATTAAATAATTCATTATCATCTCCAAGTCATCATCTATCATCTGAAATTGAATTCCATTCCCAACGCCGTTGAAATTCAAGACAGCGAATAAGATGCAGTACAGCTCACACATACAATTAGTACAATTAGAATAAGTACAACTTTTCTTGTCATCAATAAGTACACTATAGTATAGAATTAGTATAACTTAAACACGTACAGTATAGAAAATATCATGATCAATTTTACGATTGGTTTGTTAACTTCATAAATTCTTGTGGTTATCTCACCTAAAATGCCTTTTGGGAAACGGTATACTCTCAAAAAAATATGTAACTCAAACCCCAAGAGTTTTGTATTACTAGCTTATACTTAACAGTTTTGTTTGTACTTTGTAATAAAGGTTTGATGTTTGCTAATGTCGTGTGTTGGGTTTATAAACGAACCTCAACCTTGTCAGTGGGCATTTTCTAATAACATGGCTTGTGGACGTTAGAAATACGCAGTGAGGAAAAAAACTTTTGTTTTAGAACGACTGAAACAATCGAATACTATGGTAATTTACTAATTGTTCTCAGTTCACTAACCACCAATTAAATATATTATCTTGAATGTAAATAATCGATGCTGAGGTTGCATGTTAATAGTTATAAAATTCACATGCGTCGATGATACCCATGACTCCAACCACAAAGCTCATATAAGTTTCAATAGGGAAAGCACCCAACAAAAAAAGATCTCAAATGTGTTTTGATTGTACTTAATAATCAATTCAGGAGTTGAAAATAGAGAAAATCGCGGTTAAATGCAACTCTCGTACGATTTTTCTTATTTAAGCGTGCAAAACTAATCCTAGATAATAAATAAAAGATGTGTTCAAAAAAAAAAGATAATAAATAAAAGAAACACAGAAAGAAAAAAAAATCACGGGTCCTATCATTCCTCCTATACAAATGAAAACATTCTCTTCTCATGAAACAATTCATTCACACACAAATTCTTCTCTAAGACTACTAGTACTACAACAACACACACAAACCTCACAACAAATAAATCAAACCTCACAACAAATAATCAAACCGCTAACAAACGTTTAAAATTAAAACTCTTACCAAATTAAACGCTTCATCATAAGATTAGTTTACATCAATCACCCATCACTATTCGAATTCTCATCTCTACTATCATCATCCTGATCACTCTGTTGCGTCTGCTGCTGCTGCTTCTCTTGATGTTCCACCCCACTGTTCACTTGTTCCGCGTTTGCGTTTGTGTTTGCGTTTCCACCTCTCCCATAAGCCGCGTTCAAAGCAGCTAACACCCCAAGATTCGAGTCCGGCATACTTAAACCTATATTCTGATTCGGTTGCTGCTGCTGCTGCGGCTGATGAGCTAAGAAAGAACCTAACTGAAGTGGACTCCCTCTGTACTGATCCATCGGAAAACTAAACCCCGTTCCCGCCATAAAATGAGTCCCACCTCCTCCAGCTCCGAACGGCCACATATGCGCACGGTTAGTGTTGCTGCTGCTCTCCATAGCGACTGTCTGATTCCCAGCGGTGGTTGGTGGCACCGGAAGCATCCAAAACGTGTTCCCACCGGCTGACCTATTCGTCGGAGCAACCGCCCACATCGGCGCCGCCGTGGCGGCCGCCGGAGATTCACTTTCCTTCTCATTCTGCTTCCCATCTTCGCTTTCCTTATCCGATCTATACCGTTTCCTCGAGAAACCCTCCCCCTCGGGACCCAGACCCCCTTCCGGGGGAGGAGGAGCCTGTTGATGATGATGCTGCTGCTGCTGGAGTTGGTGATGAAACCCTAAAAGCGGAGGCGTAAACGCGCCTCCCTGCTCCTCGTACTGATGATGAGTCAGTCCGAGGGCGCCGTATAGAGGCACAGACTTCCCCGCCGGAGGAGCGGAGAGAGTCGATCCGCTGCTCCGGAGGGAGACGCTCAAGGATGAGAAGTTCGCCGGGATGGTTCCGGTGCCTGTAGCGGCGACAATCGCCGGCTCGGCTTGCTGGAGAAGCCACTCGATGGTTTCTCCGTCGGATTTGTGACCTAGCTCTCTCGTTAGCTGGAAAACCCTGGCGGCGCAGAGCGCCGGCATCCTGATTCGCCGCCCTCTTCCGTCGACTTTCGTGTGACGGTCTTTTGTTGAACGTTTTGTTACGGTTGTGGAAGAAGTAGTCGCCGTGGCGGTGGCGGTGGATGAGGTCGTGGCTTCGTCTGGAGGAGTAGATCTGGGGACGATTGAGAGAGAAGGGTCGAGTAGGTGGCGAGAGGTTCCTCCTCTGGCGGCGGCGGTGTCGGAGAGATCCATTTTGGTATTTGATTGAGAAGGGAGAAAGAAAGGAAGAGGATTTGGGAATTAGGGTTTGGAGAAAGAGAAAGAGAGAGAAACGGACATGGATGGTAGGATTGTCGACTTCATATCGCTTCTCTGTGTTTTGACTCTTGTCTTGTTCCGAACAGAGAGAGAGAGAGAGAGAGAGGATGAGAAAAAGGGTTTGATGATGTAAAAGCAGGTGGTAGACTTTTCCAGCAAGTGGTATTTTTAAAAAATTGAAAATCCTTTTTTGCCGTCATTATAATAATTAATCATTTATTAATTAGATTATTGTCATATTAAAGTAGACGAAATTAATTAGGAAAGAAATGGGTGAGGAAAGAAAAACGTATTTAAAACACTCCCACTCCACGAAAATGACTTGACCTTTCGTATTATTTTATATCATTTTTACATAAATTCACCAAAATCATCATAATCATGTTGAAATATATTAGATCTTAAACCACTTCAAATGGTTGGTTATAATTCATTTTTTGTTGGAGGTGATTTTACACTAACCAATCCCGTGACGGCATGTTATCATTGATATCTTTTTTTTGGGTCAAAATTCGTTGATTTTATTTAAAGACCATCTAATCCATGGGGAAAAAAGGACACAAGCAAAGGTTTATAGAAGAAGATCCACTACATCATATGATCATCGAGTATGTTGTGAATACATGCACGGAGAAAATGCTTGGGTTTGTTCTCCATGATTAAGTGACAACGACAATGGACTTTGCAATAACCTATTTTCAATCTGTGAAAATAGCCTTGAACCTATTTTCAGTCAAAAAGAGATTTTTTTTACACATTAGGTGAATTAGTGAGTGTTTGAACAACAGAAGGATAGCCTTTTGAGATTCTTTTACACATTAGGTGAATTAATGAGTGTTTGAACAATTTCCATTTAGTTATATTTGTGGAAAACGCAATATTTTTAACTCTATTTAACCGGATGTTTTATTTCTGGAAAAATATTTTTAAAATAAAATATTTAATCGAATGTTGTCTTTCCAACAACGTGGCTACAAAAAAAAAATATGAATTACAAATTTACAAGTATTCAGTCCCAACAAATGTTTAATAATTTTGTCAAAACTGAGAGAGAACAGATGAGCATCTTTTAGACAGTGAAGCGTGCGTATTTTTGCAGGTGGGGACAGCTCATTCCAACCCACCTCCGTATCTCCATTTCACCTTTATCTTTGATATTATTAGTTATATAAAGACTACTCAGTTATTTAAGAGTTTTTGTTTCATTTATTGAAGAGTTGGTTACAATAAAAGGTATTTGAAGCAAAAAAATTACATGATTAGGCATATTTTATGACAATCGCATTATATCCTCCTAACTAATCACTTGTAAATTGTAGTCCATCGGGTCTCCTCTCTTAAAACCCACCTTTGCATGAAATTTAAACCAACTCATTTTTAGTCCATCTTTTTTTTTGTTATTATTTCCTATATATATATATATATATATAAATAAAATCAATTAATTTAAAGAAAAAAACAAACGAATACAATATTGTAAAATCGAACTTAATTTTAAAATTCTAGACCAAAAACAGTGAAAGAAGCAAGAAGTACATAATAAGTACCAAGACAAATTCTGAAGCAAACAATATCTCGACGCTTAAAAGAGCTTACAACAGAGAATGTCATCAACTTTACATGAAGCATTCACTCGAAGGGGATGCACCATTTTACCAGTAACATAAAATACAAACAAACAAACAGTAGATATCATAGTACAACTCCACATATCGGTGTTACTAATTTGCTAGGGTTTGATACATTCGTCCCATATCACAAGTCGCTACAACAATCACCAGGTAAATGAAGTCCAGGTGTCTGATCTTCGAAATAAACCACCTCAGGCAAGACATCTGCTGGAACTAATAACGGTTTTCAGTAAACGGAGAAAGTGATGATGACCAGTTAAAACATGTGCGGTGAGGGAGGTTTACGAGACAGTAGATTAGGCCCTGATCTTGTTGAAACGACAGGACCTTAAGATCTAATGAACCAGTGGGTAGAGAGACTCACTGACTAAAAGTGAAACTGACTCTGCACAGATACAGAGTCACGGTTAGAGTTGGAATCCTTGCTGTTCAGGGAAAGACTTGAGAACTGAGAGTCAAGATCTTTGCTAGTGGAACGTTTGTGACTTGCTGCTGGTTGTTGATTTTGTTGTTGCTGCTGCTGTTTCTGCTGCTGCTGCTGATACAGAGCACGTAGTCTTCCAATCTCCTTTTCCAACAGCTCCTGTTCCACTGGAGAATAGAGAGAACTAATGAATTGTGTAGTAAATATATGATAATACTTCAAAACTCATACATCGGATTAGAGAAATTTACTTTGTTTGATCAGCTTCTCCTGAGCTATACTTTCTAGTCGCTGCTTAAGAGCTTTATTTTCCATACTCAGAATAAGATTCCTCTGATTGAGAAAATCAAGATCAGCTGAAAATTTTGAACCTTCTGCCTATAGTTACCAAGGAAAACATACTTTAGTCTCTCCAAAATTGTAATCTAATTCATCTTTCTAGAAATTATTTTTTTAGTATTACCTGCAACGCTTGTACAGTCCTTTCTAGTTCAGATATGTACTGGAGCTTACGGACCCGTGATCGTTGTGCAAATTGCCTGTAGGAAGCCACAGTTAACCATGCTATAATAATGGGAAACATAGACAATGTCATAGTTATTAGTAAGACCAGTTAAGAAGGAGTAAAGCGATGACATACTGTTTGGCTCGTCTTGTATTGTCAGCGTCACAAGTCACAGGCTGAGCATTTGAGTTTTTCTGCTCAGGAGAGAACTTTTTAGCGTCATGGGAAAGATTTTTGGCGTAGTTCTTCGTCTCTGTTGCTTCTTGAGGCATATATGATGAAGCTCCCATGTGTTTTCCACCAACACTCTCTCGAGTGAAAGGTAGCCAAGAAGGACGAGCACCAGGAGGTGCCACCAAAGAATCCCTCTGTCGATTCGTCTGATTCAAAAAATTAGAATCAGAGTAGAAGGCAGCAGCCCCCTGAGCATTTTGGTTCCAATCAAGCTCATGAACCCCTCCTCTTTGAGAGGAAGAAGAACCTATATTCCTATAGCTAAAATCGTTTTGGAGAGTCAAGCTAATGTTTTTAGCATTAGCCATGTCTAGGTAAGCGTAAGAATCACTAGATGAACGCCGATGACCGCATTTGCGAACAGGGCTCTCTGGCTCATTGAGAAGATCATCAAGCCACAAGGGAGGCTCTTCTAACAAATCGCTCTCAGAGGAAGTCCGTTGGTGATGGTGGTGGTGCGTTTTCTCATCGCTAAGCTTGTGACCGTGCCTTGAACCAAGAGGAATATACTCGGAGTATGGTGCTGATACGCTGGGAAACGGAATCTTTGGAGGGAGCAAAGCATTTTTGCCTGGGTACATCACGTCTTTAACATTCTGTGATCCCTTAGAGCTAGCCATTGCTCTGTCCTAACATCACCATAAAACACAAAGCTTTCTTAAAATCAGATCTGACTATTTAAAACCATTGCATCAACCACACAAAGCAATTTCCTTTTAAGCTTATAGCGTAAACATAACTAAAATGCTCATAACATTAATTGTTCAATGCAGAAAAAAATCTTAAAACAGCATTACTACTTATGTTCAATGAATTCTCCACAAAGTTTTTTTTTTTTTTGGAAATAAAAAGCTGACATTACAAGACACCGAAATAACCAGACAAGACCAGCTCATTAAGTTGCTGTCTCATTACGCTAGATTAACAACCACACTTTGTTTTCAGACACATCAAAGTGATTACAAGCTCTCTTAATCAACTAAATCGTGAGTAATTTTTTTCCCATTTTTTAGGAGTCAAACAATCAATCAAAGGCAAAAAGAATAAAAAATCAACAAAAAGTAAGTGAAATCTAGAAATTATAATGATGAATAGATGCAAGATTCGTCATCCATTTCCAGATAAACCGATTCTATTTTTCAAAACAAAAGAAATGAAAGAAAACTAACCAAACCAGTCGGAGAAATCGAGGATTGAGAATGGATCCGAATCGGAGGGGTTTGGTCCGTACAAGAAGGTCGTTGGTTGGGTGGTGGAATCTGTAATAAAAACTCTGTTGCCTATCTGTCTCCTTATCGTGGGGAGATTGGAGAAGAATCGATTTTGACTCTCTCTCGAGATGAGAGAAATTTTAGTTCTGGCAAAAAGGAAACCAAAGGCTTTCTCTCGGCCTCTTTTATTTTACCTTTCGGCCCTTTTATCTCAGGCCTTTTCCCTTCATTTTTGCTATTTAAAAATCGTCCCTACTACTTTTATCTTATTTACTTTTACCCCGATGTTCTCATTGTCGCGGTTTTGTGATTCAAATACAAAGGAAGGACTGGTGTTCAAAAAAAAAAATACAAAGGAAGGACTAATACCATTATTTAAAAATTGGAACACACATGAAACCGGATATGCCTTTGGGTTACATGATGTTTGTCAAACTGGGAAGACCACGATCAAGTAAACCCGTCTCGATCGGTTCGCGTTTTGATTTAGGCCTATAACGTGACACATTTAGAAGACATCTGATTTTGGTTTATTCGGGTTATTTCGATTCAGGTATTTTTGTTTTCGGTTTATTCGGTTCGGTCCTTCCAAAGTGAACCAAAAAATCGGTTCAGTTTGGTTTTTAGATAATTTCAGTTTTTAATTTTATATTCAATTTTTTTTTTAATTTTCAATTCGGTATAATTTTATTATTTGCTAAGAAATCAGATAATTTCAGTTAACTTTGTTTTTTTCGCTACTGCTAACATGCATTTTTAACATCTAGCTTACATACTGGACATGAGTATGAAACAACGACACCAAGAACTGCATGTTTTGTTAGTTGATTTTATCATTGTGCTGGCCGTGTTAGTGAAGTCAACTTTAGGTTGCTGGTGATAATCCTTTGCAGACAAGGCATGTCTCGACAAGGCATGTCTCATGCATGGTCAAATCCTAAATCAAGTTAACAAAACATTCGCCTTAAATCCCTAAACTTTTTGAAAAGAAATTAGATAAAAACTCCCAAAATTTTCTTTACTCTCAAATTTGTAAAAAGAAAAATTTAATTTAAATAGTTCATAAATCATCTATGACCCTATAAATTTCAGAGCCGGCCCTGGTCCTATGCCATTTAAACTTTCCGCCAGCCCGCAACTTGTTCTTGAACACTAAGTGTTCCACTGGAAATTCACATCTTCCTATGTAAATCATGTTTTATGTTAAAATCACAAAATGCGACATACCGCCAAAATTAAAAAATCAAGTTTTTCATAAAAAATGCAAAACTATATTTTTCTGCCAAAATCATAATATCACTTTTTCCGCTCAGACCGCAATACATGTTCTCTCTCCAATACAGTAAAAACTTGTTTTTTCACCAAACCGTAAAATCATATTTTCCACCAAAAATATTAAATTAAGTTTTCCACTAAAATCGTAAGATCAAAATTTTGCCAAAACAGTAAAATTGAATTTTTCACAAAAAAATTATTATAATGTTACAAATATAATTTAGACATATTTATTCAAATATAATAATTAGTTATTAAATATATAGATTATGTTCTTCTTTTTTCTAAGAAATATTTACTCTAGAGAACACATTTTCAGTTTTTAATTACACTAATAGACACTTCATAGATTCAACACACATTCTCCTTGTCAAGTTACTAAGATGTCCCTTAACTAAGTTAATATTTTCTTTAACTGAACTTTCCCTATACTTTTTATTTAGTTAGTTTTCGATTTATTTAAAAAAAAAGTAAAAATTTATGACCTTATCTCTTCAGATCCAGAAAGTCGACCTCATCTCACAAAATAAACGCTAATTCTTTTCTCTTTGTCTCTATTTCTCAATTCAGAATTTAACCTCTCTGCATTCTCTAATCAAGAATCCAAACAGAGACATGGAAGGTTTGTTTTTTTATTCTGCCGCTTTTCTTCGATTTCAATCCGACCACCACTCCACGATCTCCTTTTGTTGCGATTGTTTTCTTCTGCAACACCAAATTTGGCGGAGAACCTGCGGCAAAGCTCTAGAATTTTTGTCTTCTCTGCAACTCATCTTCATCTTTTCTGCAATTTAGAATCAGTGATTGTCTACATCCGTCATAGATCCAAGTCAACAAGATCTCAATAGAATCCACATCCACAACAAGCTCCTCTGTGGCCAGAATGGGAGATGGAAATCTTTGTAATAGATGCTCTGTTTTGGATTGGTGGATAGAGACAAGAAGAAGAAGAGATGTTTGATTTCAAATAAAAAAGATACGAGACTGAAACTTGTGGTTACAGTGGTGATGGATACGATGGTGGTGGATACAGTGGTGGTGGATACGATGGTGGTGGATACAGTGGTGGTTGATACGGTGGTGGTGGATACAGTGGTGATGGATACAGTGGTGGTAGTTACGGTGTTTTTTCTCCTGCTTCCTAAAGTTCTCTGATGGTGATTGAAAACTCTTATAAGATCCTATGTTAACTCTTCTTTTATCTTCCTCTCTTATGTATGCAAAAATCACATACATTATTGTTTTCACATACATTGTTGTAGCTAGCTCAAAGTCTTCTCAATTGGTTTAGTAATCAACCTTGTAGGAATAAATATCTTGTCCATGCAATCTCGTCCACGTAATTCCATCCACGCAATCTCGTCCACGAATTGTTATCCATGAAAATTCTTTGATGAACTTTAAAGGATTACCTAACCTATGACTTATTTTTATATATATATATATATATATATATATATATATATTTACTATCTACATCTCTCCATAAAATAGATGGTCATTCATAAAACATCCATCCACAAAACCTTTTTTACACTAGCATATCCTATCCACCAAAACATATACATATACACCACAGAATATGTACTTCCGTCCACAAGATCACATCCACAAGATCACATCCACAAGATCACATCTACAACCGACAGTTCTCAACACACTTACCCACATATTCTAACCATTAGATCTTGTGCTTTTAATCAGACCTACCGTCCAAAAATAATTATCTTTCCCCAATAAACCTACTTTTACTTTATCATTTATTGTAGCCGAACGATAGCTAAATTAACAAAACTCAAACTTTTTTCTTGCCTCTTTAATCCCAATACAGTTCTCTTTAAGGAAGGTTATATCTGTCACAAAAAAAGATAGGTGTCCAAAGAAAGTGTGTCATATTGACATTGTGTCTTTTAGAGATAACAAACTCCTTATTGTGTCTATTACTGTAACTCTCTCTTTTTCTAACCAATAGTATTCAAATATTACTATAATATTAAAAAAACGAACAACTTAACCTTTAGATGTTGTATCTAGCTGCAAATACAAACTACAACTATGAATATATTTTGATATTACATCCATATGTTGTATTCAAATGCTATATTAGATATTGCAACCAAATACAAAAACTAAGAACACCTTAATGGTCAAAACTTTGATAGTTGATGGGCTGTAATATTCTAACTTCCGATTTGGGTTTTAAGCCTATCCTGTCAGGTCGATTTCGTATGCACATTTGGGGTGTTATATTGATGAGGTTGTTCATTAGTTTTAGGCCTTGTTCTAAAAATCGGGGTCCTAGCATCTAGGCGGTTGCTTAGACACTATAAACATTATTCATCCACTCCAATTTTTACTAAAATGGTAGAAGAACTCTGATGTTTAAGTTTATTTCGTCTAAATGACCGCCTAACTATCTAGAAGACCACCTTTTCTTTATTATATTTTAATAATAATTTTATCTATTTATTGGATCTAAAATTTGATAAGTACAATTTATATTTATAATTTTGATGAAAATTATGCCATATTGTATGTTTTATACAGTTCTAAACATGAAAATGTATTAATATTATACTCAATTAAAGATTAACATGTTTTATAATATATTAAACAATTTTAAAATTCTGCTTCGCATAATCCCTGTTTAATCTCCGATTTTCTCTCTAGGCGCTTGGTCCAATCCGACCATATGATTAGGTAAATATCTATATTATTATTTGAGAATTAAAATCTAGTGATTTGTCATATTCTCCATAATGTTAGGTAAATTTGCTTATTATCATATTCTCCATGATTTTAGATAATTTTGCTTACTTGTCATGTTCTTAGTGGTTTTGGTTATTTTGCTTATTTATCCTATTTTCCATAATTGTAGATAATTTTGATTATTTGTTATAACTAAATAAATTAATTAATATAATAAGAAATTGTCAAAGAAAAATATGAAATATGTGATGAACCCAATGTTTTGTTAGATATGCTATGTTAGAAATAACATGGTGTTTTGATATTACCTAATGATAATCATTATCTAACTTTATTTTATAGAATGTTCTTTACAAAATAGTAATATGATGTTTTGTATATATCTATCAAATCAATCAAAAAATATTATCATTATTTTAATCTTCATTCTTTTTAATTTTTTTCTAAATTAGTATAAACTTTAATTTTTGCTTTGTTTTTAAATTTCTATTTTGTGTTTTTCAAAGTTTGTTTTTGTAGTTTCATGAATATTGTTGATTAGGGGTTGGCATTCGGGTTTGATTTGGATCTATTTAGGTTAAAGATTTCAGCCTCATTCGAGTATTTATAAATTTTGGTTCGGGTTCGGTTTGAGTTTGGTACATGTTCGGATAACCCATTTAAATTATTTTAAAAAATTTAAAATTCATATATACTTTAAATTTCTCTAATTCTAAAAATAAAATGTAGTATGTATGTCAAAATAGTTAAAATTAACATAAAATTAGTTTAGCTTGAATATTTGAATCGTAAATCGATAGATAAGTATTTTTGATGTTTTAAATTTGTTTAGCTACTTTAGATATTTATGTTGACTATTTATATATATATATATATATATATATATTTAATATTTTGGACAACTTCAAATATCTTATACATTTTAGATACATTTTTTTTATTTTAAAACTAAAATAGCTAATATATTCAAGTATATAATATGATTTGGATATATTCGGATACCTGAATTATTTCAGTTTAGATCGGATTCGATTGCGATTCTATACGTACTAAAATTTTGAACATGTTCGGTTATTTAGCATGTTTCATTTTGGATTTGATATTATTTTTTTATCAAATATGGTTCGGTTTTTTTGTTCAACCCTATTGTTGGTTCAAATAGGTAATTTACAAAGGTAATGAGAGGTAAAAAATGAAGCTTTATTTTCTTAGTTTACTTTATTGTATGTTTGATATGCAGTTTATTCTTTATAAAATGCATACATTAATAAATATTTATTAAATGATTAAACATGTATGTGCGGGCAAAACACTATAGAACCAAAACACTATAGAAACGTCATGGTCAATTTGTATTCTTCACGCTCACCCAATAAAACAGAGTCAAAAACAGATACATTATCCACGTTCACATACCAAAAACAGAGTCAAAACAGCTAAGAACTGGAATGTGTTCAGTGATGTGGACAGTCTAATAAAGGGGGGGTGGTGAGGTTACTTTCACAACAAGTCACCACCCCTAATAAATTTAGAGGAAACTATCTTAAAATAGATAGAGGCATGGCGTAAACAAAGGCTTAGACAAAACAGAAAACCCCTTTATATTTTCAATCCAACTCTCTCTCACTTCTTGCGGGACAAAAAAAGAAAAACGTAGGCCTCAAAAACTCACAAAGATCAATTCAAGAAAACCTTCTCTGCTCTCTATCTCTTTTTCATCCCATATGTTGCTTTCTTGAGTTTATCTTAAAGAAAGGGAAGCAACATCTGAGGATTCATTGATTACCAGACATAAACTTACATTTTAAACAAACAAAAACAAAACATATAGTTGTGTTTGTGTCTTAATGATGAAATAGCAGATTGAGAGTAAGAAAAAGGTTTTAACCGCAATGGAGATAGAGAGGATTAGGCAGTTGATGTCCCTTTGGTCTAATTTGAAGAGTAGCCGCGTTTCTCTTACCGGTGGGAATCACACAGCCGCAAGGTTCTGCAACCGCTAGTCTCGCCTTTTCTCTTAACCCTCTCTCTTCTCTCTCTATTCTTCTTTTTCTTTTAATCTCTTTTCTTCTATTCTTATAATTCATTTTAGCTTTTTTCTCTTCTCTTCTCTTTTTTCCTATTAGCTATCAACTTCACTTTTTGGGCACGCTCCCTTTGTCTCATCTTTTTTAAGACATAGCAAAAACAAAGATGGTGTTTGTTAATGTCCAAAACTTTCTCTCTATGTGCCAAAAGAAAGACCGTTCGAGCTACTCTTTTGGCTCTTCGGATTCTTCTCCCAAGGCTTCTCGTTCTGAAGTCTTGAGTCTCTTTATGAGATTAACTCTTTTGGCTTTGTTGTTTCTGTCATTTACTTGGATGAATCTGCTGAAGCATGAAACTGATGCAACCGTTGCATCTAATTTGGTCGAACGTGACCATCATAAGCTATTGCCTTTGCTTCTTAATGACTTAGAGAAGGAAGGTCTCTTTAAACATGGAGATAAGGCACTCCTCCTTAGCGGAGGAGACGATGAGGTCACTGTTGCTTCATACACTCAGAAAATTACAGAAACCGAGGTGGTTTTTGTATCTGCAAGCGATGAGGAGACGCAGCGCATGGTCCCAAGCGAGACATTTGATTTCGCCTTTGCACATTCTCGTCACATTGGCTCTGTTGAATTTCTAGACCGGGCTCTCAAAGTTGGAGGTATCCTCACCATCCAACTCAACCAACATGATATTCCTCCACATTTCTTAAACCATTTAAACTACGAGATAGTCTATTTGAGGAGCAATGACTACACGGTAATGGCCATGAGGAAAACAGAGCAGAAACAGAACATAGGCACCACCGGGAGGAAGCTCCTCGGTATCACGGAAGCAGAGGCCAAGAAAAAAGCTTTGAGTAAGCTAGAAGATGTTCTTCTTGAACCACCAAGAGCAGCTTCAAGAAAATCAAGAACCTACTTGAAACGTACAAGGTATCTCCCGGACCTCATGGGAGATAGTTTAGACCTCGAGAGCTACTCGAGGCGGGTGTTTATCGATGTGGGAGATGGAAAAGGAAGCAGTGGAACAGAATGGTTTGTTAAGAATTACCCAACGAGGAAGCTGAGGTTTGAGATGTACAAGATTGAGACAGTAAACGATGAGATGAGCATGGAATCTGAAAACATGGGGATAACGGAGTGGGTAAAAGAGAACGTGAAGGAGGAGGAATACGTTGTAATGAAGGCAGAGGCAGAAGTGGTGGAGGAGATGATGAGGACCAAGTCGATAAAAATGGTGGATGAGCTTTTCTTGGAGTGCAAGCCAAAGGGTGTAGGGATGAAGGGAAGGAAGATGCAGAGTAAGAGTGGTAGGGCTTATTGGGAGTGTTTGGCTCTTTATGGCAAACTTAGAGATGAAGGTGTTGCTGTGCATCAATGGTGGGGTTGAAGTTAAAGGATAGGGAGACTGACTTGAGATAATGTTCATAAACCAGTCTCTTTTATTCTGTTATATATTTATGTTTTTGTTCTTCCGTTGTCAAATTCTCTTTTCCCTTTGTTAATTATTGTGATCATCAATGTACTGTTGTGATTAAAAGTATTTTGTGATGTTGTATGTTTTGAGATCTAATGAGCTTAATTAAAGTTCATTATTATTTCCTCATTAAAATTTGGGTTCGCTGCCTATTCCTTCTCCCCTAAATACATTAACCCTACTTATTCCATCCGAAACTATCAAACTCATAATCCTACCCGATCATATATTTTTTCTTTAAATATCCCCCAAACTTTTTAAATCCCCTCTCTAATCAATTCCCAAATCATGATTAGAGAAATTAATAAAATGTTTAGACACACTGGTTGCCCAATTAAATAAAATACATCCGACCCACTCAATTTAATTGTGGATCTAATTAAAACTAGAATCTAATTGGGACTTAGGTTTTTCCTATCTTCTTTCAGAGAGACTATGTTTGCATGAATAATAAGTAAACTATATTTTACTAAGACTATCACTAAAATATTATTTATAACTCTTTTGTTTTATTATAAATCGATATAATAAACATACAATTGGCTACATAATTTTTAATAAAGTAAAAATTATCTATTCGTGCAAACAATCTTCTATTATGAAATAATAAATCTCTCCAAAATATCATTTATATAGAAACCGAGAGAATAAATCTTATATATTAAAACAGAAGTCACAACCTTGATTCATGTGTGATTTTTTAGAAAATTGACTATTCCTTAGAAAAATTATCAAATGTTACAAATCTAATGATAATATCTTTAAGTATCTTTATCTTTTTATTTAAAATAGAAATGAAATAAATCCAACAAAATCTTTTTGTAATCTTTTTAAATTTTATTTCCTTAAATCATTGAATTTAAATTCTAATTATCATAAAATATCAATAAAAATTAATATTTTACTTATAAATGAAAATTTAAAATTATCTAATCTTATATATTAAAACAGAAGTCACAACCTTGATTCATGTGTGATTTTTAAGAAAATGGACTATTCCTTAGAAAAATTATCAAATGTTACAAATCTAATGATAATATCTTTAAGTATCTTTATCTTTTTATTTAAAATAGAAATGAAATAAATCCAACAAAATCTTTTTGTAATCTTTTTAATTTTATTTCCTTAAATCATTGAATTTAAATTCTAATTATCATAAAATATCATTAAAAAATATTATTTTACTTATAAATGAAAATTTAAAATTATCTAAAATATTTTAGTTATATTTTAATGAGAATTATAATATAAATTAATGGAGTTTCGAAAACACTTATTTACAAAATTTAAATAGATTATGTTAGAAAAAAATAAAATTCTATTTCAATTATAAAAAATAATATATTATATATTTATCTATCTATACTATTAAAATGAAGTCATGAGTTATTTCATTTATAATGTGTTACTTGGACCATTCTTTAAAAAATTATCAAATTTTACATAATTTAATTATAATATCACCCTATATCTTTATCTTTTATTTGAAATACAAATACTTTTGTTTAAGAAATTAAAATTTATCTAGATAACACTATATATTCCTAAAAAATAAATCAAAAACTATATACTGAAATTTGACCGACACAGATTTTTCATTATGTAAATATTAAACTTTGTTAGTATTGTAAAAATTTAAATATATTATTTACATTTAACTATATATATTATAAGTTTATAATTTTGTTGTTTAAGTTTCTTATTCGTCATTATTAATATATAGTAATTTGTTTTAAATATTTAAATTTATATTCATATTCTTATTGATTGTCATTACTTATTAATATATTTTGGAGTTTAATTCATAAATTATAATCTGAAATAATCAAATATATAATATTTTTAATATAAAGTTGTAGTTTCTACAATTTGCATACAATACATTTTAACATTTATTTAGATATACTATAGATAAATACTAGTTAATGATAATTTTTATTTTCATGTTGTGTTTAAAAATGATATTTTAACATCTCTACTTTAGTATTTTGCAAAATTTTATAAATAAATCTATTATATTAAAAGAGAAGTCACAACCTCATTTTATGTGTGATAATTTTTAAAATTGACCTTCTACTAGAAAATTATTATATTTAATGATTCTATCATCTTTCATATATTCTATCTATTAATGCAACATATTAAAACAAGATTAACCTAAAATCTTGCTTCTCTATATATTCTCTTCACGATCGTAGTCACTTAACATAATCAAATGATTAGAAAAGGAACCCACATTTTTTGGTACGCAAAAAGATACCAAATTTAGCTTTTTCGATTATTTTTTTATGAAAATTAATGCTTGGTTTCTTTTTGTACAATTCTTAATTACATGAATCTAAATCTTGATTTATAACATGATTATGAAAAGCATATACTTACCATCACATAAATGTCATGCTCTTCATATATTATGTTATACATTACTTAATTTTTCACAAAATATATTTATATATTTATGTTGGCTAAACTATAATTACCAAAATCAAATTCATGTAATATTCAATTATATAACAAAATCTATATTTTTGAAATAAATATCCGTTTGAAGTCTACCAATCTGAATTCAACAAATAAAAACACTAACAGGAGAATAGAAATAATTATATAAAAAGAAAAATAAATAAACTTGCATTGAAAATTGAAAATATCATCTAATTTGAAGTAAAAATAATTATCTAAAACGTCATATATTAAAAAAAAATGAATATATTCTACAAACAAAAACACTAGAAAACATTATGCTTTGTAAAGAATTATCAAATTACAAGTTACTTATCTAAGATATCAATTTGATTGTTTCACCATACAAAACCGAAATACGCAATCGGCATAGTTTACAATTTCCTTAATTCCATTTTAAAAATACACCCGCGCGGTTGCGCGGGTCAAAATCTTGTTATATTTTTTAAATTGTGGGGTTTTCTAAACGACATAATTATTAACAAAAAACAAACATCTTTTGACCTGTGTGTCATCCTTCACCGTCCATCACAAAAAACGTGATCTGTATGTAACTAACGTTACGTAACCTTCCTTTGTCAGAAAAAAACAGTAACGAGTAATCTTTTGTAGAATATAATCATAGAACCAGTGACCCCATAAGCAAATAAATCAAAGTCTTACGCGAATAATATTTATAGGCCTTTAGAATGATACTAATAAACTAACACGTATGTCATCAATATTCTTACCAAGTTATTGACGACATTACTACAAAGTCATTTCCTCACAAATGTTGATGTTTTCTTTGCCGCGTTTCTTTTGCGCGACATGGATCACGGTAATGATGATGATGGTATCACTTCAGATGCATGGTTATAGATGTTGCCTCCAGACGGAAAGGAAGGGTTTGTTGGAGCTCAAGGCCTATCTCAACATCTCCGAGGGTTTGTTGGAGCTCAAGGACAATATCAACAGCTCCTACTTTTGGCCTACTGACATGAACAGCGACTGTTGCCAGTGGAAAGCAGTCAACTGTGATATTACTAGTGGTCGTGTAATCGGGCTCTTCATAAACTATGCATACACAGTTCCTCCCCTAAATCTTTCTTTGTTCTATCCCTTTGGAGAATTACGCACGCTAAACTTTTCTTGGATCCCATGTTCATATTGGTACGATGATATCTATGGTACGTCTTTTACTTCCATTTTCTCATCCAACGTCGCTTGACTTGGATATTCACTAGGAAAACTGATTATGAAAAACGGTATGCATTTTGGTTAGTTGTGTTGCCTGGTCCTTACAAAGCGAACTGAACTAGTCTCTCCAGTTCGTTGACGAGGCCTAATTAAAATCTAGGTGGACTAAGCTTTATCTGCCAGAGTACGGGCTCAGCCATGGGATTAGTCATACGGCATGTCGGATATGGTTGGACCATATTCTAATCGTAGAACTCCATTCCCATGCTAACTTGAATCATCCACAAAAAAAAACTTGACACAAGTTCTATTCTAAATAATTCTTCATTAACTAATCATCATGGTTTTTGATTCATTCACAGGCTACGAAAGCCTCGGAAGATTGAAAAATCTTGAGATTCTGGAGTTTAGTTCAAGCGGACTAGATAGCAGTATATTACCTTTTCTGAATGCTGCTTCGTCACTTAGGACTTTGGTTCTTAGAGGAAACTCAATAGAAGGAACTTTTCCGATCAAAGGTATGTTCATTTTTGTTTCGGCGTTTTAGTAGGAGTGTCAGCTATGGTCAAAACATTTAAACCGACATGTTTGACAAACCATCCCACCATGAGATAGGTTAAGAGTTGATAACCCAAGTAAGCATGTTTAAAGGGGGAAACCCTATTAAATCTCTTAGTTTATATTTAATTAGTAAATTTGAGAGAGAGAAATGAAATAAAACCTAAAACTCTCTTATTGGAGTCAATTGCTCTAGAGCCCCTAAATGTCAAAAGGCAATCTCTCAAACCCCCAGTATATTTTTATTTTAGTTTTAATTAATTTTTAATGCAAAAACTAAGTGAATTACATATTTACCCTGCAACTATCTAACCTAATGAAATAAACTCAGAGCCGCCGACGGTTATTTTTTCAGTTTCTTCTTTTCCTCGTTTCTTTTTTTCTTTCTTCTCTCTTTTCTCTGCGATTTTCTCATTCTAACCTAATTTCATTCTCTGTTTCCATCCTTTCTTTCTTCTTCTATTCGTTTCCTCTGCAGAAATTAGAAGAAAAAACAGATTCGCCATGACTCAAGTTTGATGTGACGATGAAGAGAGTGAAAACCAGAGAAAAAAGAAGGATTGGATTGCGGTGGCTCACAGCCTGATGTGATGACGAAGAAGGTGACAGAAACGAAAAAAAAAGACCGGAAACTTTTTAGATCTGTTTAGTTTTAGGATTCTTATTGTTCTGAGTTTTTTTTCGATTTAAGATAGTTAAAGGTATTTCTGAGTTTTTTATGATTCAGGATCCTTATGTTTCGTGTTTCTCTTTTGTATTTTTGTGTTTTTATTTGTTTCATCTTCAGATCTGAATTCAGTATTACTTAGAAGAACTAACTCAGTACAACTACTTCATTAGTATTTAGTATTACTAGTATAACTTAATAGAACTTGGTATTACTACACTTAGTAATACTAAGTAGAACTTGGTATAACTAGACTTAGTAATATTTTGTAGAACTTGGTATAACTGCACTTAATAATACTCAGTAGAACTCAGTACAACTACTTCAGTAATATTTAGTATTACTAGTATAACCAGTATAACTTAATAGAACTTGGTATCACTGCACTTAGTAATACTAAGTAGAACTTGGTATAACTCAGTAGAATTTGGTATAACTGTACTTAGTAATATTTTGTAAAACTTGGTATAACTGCACTTAATAATACTCAGTAGAACTCAGTACAACCAAGTAAAACTATATCATATAATATAGTAGCCGAAAATTGAAATCGCAGAAATTTTTGAAATTCTGAAATTTTAAAATTTTGAATTTTGAAATTCTGAAATTTAAAATTCTGAATTTTGAAATTTTTAATTTTTTGAATTAAAAAAAATAAATTCGAAAATAAAAAGGGCAAAATTGGGTTTCTATATTTCATTAAAGCAATGAGGGTATAGGAGATTTTAGAGGCCCATAGGAGATTGTCTATGTAGAAATAGGGGCAAAGGAAAAGTTGGCTCCTCTTATTGCCACACATCTCTTAAGAGACGTGTCTCAAAGCTTCTAACTAGAGTACGTTACTTGACTTTATTACCTTTTTCTGTTTTTTTATTAATAAATATCTTAAGAGACACACTTAAGATACCTTGATAAACATGCTCTACGAGTTCTTTTGATATATAGATCGGCCATATATTAATCAATGAGAAGTTCCACTGGGTAAGAGTAGAATGCCATCTGTCGGCTTCTAGACCAGGAAGAATCCGTCCTACTCGTCCAAAGAAACTTTCTATCTAAGGATAAATGTAGATCTTTTAATATTTCAGATATAGACGATATTTTTTCCTAATCCTAAGGGATATGCCGACTATCTACTTGAAATATAAGCTCCAAATCCTACGGCGGGAGGCGAACAATAAAACATATGCTTTGGTCATGCGATCTCTTCTCTTTCGTAGTGTTATTAAGCAACGACATTAATTTACTCTAACATTTGCATGCTAGAAAGATGTGGATAGACAATACTAAAGACGATACGCCGACTTGCAAGCATAGCTCGAGGCTTTGAAGAAGCAGGTCGTTGAGATGCCCTCAGGTCGATCAGAACATCACCACAAAGGCCCAAACCCTAAAAGATTTTTTCTCCCTCTCCTCTCTCCACGACCTTTCTTATCTCGAGACTTAAAAGTTTTTGTGTTCAGTTCCGACGGCCGGCCAGCCGTGAGCGCGCGTGCCCGAGGCCTCCTCCTTCCCCTCCCTTCTTCGCTTTGCTTCTTCGTCCCCGTTCCCTCTCTCCCATTTTTGCTGTTGGCTCTGGTTCGACGTGCCGCTGCCGGCTAGATCTCCGCTCGCAAGGACCGTAGGCGTCGGTGGTAGTTTCTGTTTGCTCTGGAGTCGTGGCGCGGTGGAGGAGAGTGGTTGGTTTTTCGAGGGCTGAGTGAGCGGATTGCGTTTTCTTTTTAGATCTACTCTTGGGACCTCCATACTCTTGGTGGGGTTGGAGGTACACCTCTCCGTTCTGTTGCTGCCGCAAATCTGTAGCTGCTCTGGTGGAAAAGTGCGGCTGTGGTGGTTGAAAACGCAAGCCTCTGCATTGTCGTAGGGGTTAGTCTCGCATTCCGTCAAAGTAAAGGCTGTTCCGACGATCCATTTCACAGAAATGAGGCATGGTCTGTGGTATGCATGTTGTGACGGATTATAAGAAGAAACATATCAACAGATTAGATTAATAGAAAAAAAGACAGAGAGATTAATGTGATTCATCAATAGACTACTTCCACGGATAAATAGAGTGTTTATTAATGGATGAATTACAAAGATCTGTCTAGCACTAGCACTAGTACTAATGGGCCTCACAATATTAAAGCCCAATAGATTCACGGCATTATTTCAACAATTCTCCACTTTGATTTGAATTTTCCACAACCAGATGAACCAGAATGCATTTCTTCGTGCTCAGAATACAGATGTACCACTTTTTGTTTCCTCAAATGTTCCATCAAACTCAAATGTCAGATGTCCTGCCAGACCATATGCTTCTCAGAGCCAGATGCCTCCACTTAAACCAGATGCTCTTTAAGCCAGATGCCCCTTAGGGTCAGATGCCCTCACTTGGGCTATGCTCCTATGGGCCAAATTTAACAGCTTAAGATATTCAGCAAATCAAGACAATGCTTGAACTTGCTGTGAGGAACCGGCTTAGTGAACTTATCTGCAGGATTATCAGCTGTTCCTACCTTCTTAATTTCTATCCTCTTCTCATATCTCAGAAAATGATATCTTACATCAATATGTTTTGTTCTCTCATGATGAACCTGATCCTTGGCTAAACAGATAGTATTTAAGTGATCTCATAACACATTATCCTGATCATGATGAAGACCAAGATCACTGACCAATCCTCTCAACCATATTACCTCCTTGGCAGCTTCTTTCAATGCCATATACTCTGTCTCAGTAGTAGACAAAGTCATCGTCGACTGCAAATTCGGTTTCCAGCTCACAACAGAACCACCCAAAGTGAATACGAATCCAAATACCCAGTAACCAGTCTTTGATCCTTGTTTCCATATACAAGATTGACATCAGATGTACCCTTAAACAATCCTCTTCACAGCCATGTAGTGCTCCTTGCATGGCTAAATCATAAAACTGCTCACCACACTGACTGCATGTGAAAGATCTGGTCTTGTACATACCATAGCATACATCAAACTTCCTACAACGCTAGCATAAGGAATTCATGACTTTTAATCAATTTCTCCTTCAGACATTTCATCACTCATGGTAGGATTAAAGTTTGCAGCACATGGAATATCGATAGGCTTGGCATTAAGCATCTTGAATCTCGTCCAAATCTTCTTGATGTAGGTCTTTTGTGAAAAGAAAAACTTTTCATCGCCTTATCCCTGAACATGTCCATACCTAGAATCTTCTTCACAGCACCCAAATCCTTCATCTCTAACTCAAAACTCAGTAGCTCTTTAAGCTTCTGAACATCACACATCTTCTTGGCAGCTATCAACATGTCATCTACATACATCACCAGGTAGATATACGATCCATCCTCCACCTTGCTCATGTAAACAAAACAATCATAAGGACTCCTGTCCTAACCCAACTTGACCATATAGTTGTCAAACCTCTTATACCACTGTATAAGAGACTGCGTAAGTCCATAAAGTGACTTCCTCAACTTGCACACGTGATCGTCCTTACCAGGAAGCAGAAAACCCTCAGACTTAGTCATATATATCTCCTCCTCAAGCTTTCCATGCAGAAAAGCAGTCTTCACATCAAGTTATTTCAATTCTAGATCCTGACGTGCTACTATCGCCAATAGCACTCTGATAGAAGTGTGTCTGACCACATGTAAGAAGATCTCATTGTATTCCACGCCATCTCTTTGACTGAAACCTATAGCAATAACTCGAGATTTATACTTAACTCCTTCTTCTAACGACTGACCATCTTTTATCTTATAAATCCACTTGCAAGTCACAACCTTTCTTCCATGTGGTAGTGTGACCAGATCCCATGTGTGATTATTCTCATGGGATTCCATCTCATCTCCCATTGAAGCAAACCATTTCTCAGACTCATAACTTGAGATAGCTTTTCTGTAAGTGGACGGCTTGTAAGTGTCCACTTCTTCTGCAACTTGTAGTGCATAACTCACCATATCATCAAACCAATATCTCTCTGGTGGTCTGACATCAACTCTCATTGGTCTATCTTTAGCAATACTACGTTTTACAGACCCAACACGTTGATTTCCATAATTAGAAGACTCATGCTGCTCATCAGACGTCGATCGCTCGATCTCTTCTTGAGGATCGATTCCATGTTGTCGGTCATCGATCTCTTAATCCGACTGCTGCGATCGCCCGATCCTGTGTCTGAGATAGATCGGTTGATCCTTGACCGTCCGACTGTATTTCCTGTAGCTCCACCTACTTGTCAAAATCCTCTTATTATGCTTCTGAAATGGATTCAGCTGAAACTTTGAATATAAAACTCTCATCAAACACAACGTTCCTACTCATTACAACTCGTTTCTAAGATGGAGACCATACTATATATCCCTTGACACCATCTCCATAACCCATAAACACTCCCTTCATAGCTCTTGGTTCCATCTTTCCTTCATCAACATAATAATAAACTGTACAACCAAAGACTCTTAGAATAGAATAATCATCAGACCTGCTTGACCACACCTCATTAGGTATTCGACACTAAATCTTTATATGTGGTCCTATATTGATCAAATAATAAGACATGTTCACTGCCTCAGCCTAAAACCTCTTCTCTATACCAAAATTAGACATATGCACTTGCTCTCTCCAGCAATGCTTGGTTCATTCTCTCTGCTACACCATTCTGCTATGGTGTATATTTGATTGTATGATGCCTGGGAATTCCAACATCCTTACAAAACTGATTGAACTCTCACGAACATAATTCAAGACAATTATCAGTACGAAGCCTCTTAATCTTCTTTTCAGTTTGGTTCTCCACCAGTATCTTCCACTCCTTAAAGCTGTAAAAGCTTCACTTTTGTGCTTCATGAATGTTATCCAAGTCTTCCTAGAATAATCATTAATCATGGACACAAAATACATGTGACCCTTCAGCGACTCCACCTTGGAGGGACCCCAACAATCTGAATGGATGTAATCCAGCATGCCTTTTGTCTTATGAACAACCTTCGGGAATGTCTTCCTATGTAGCTTCCCAAACACACAGTGCTCATAAAACTCAAGACTCTTGGTTATATGACCACAAAGAAAATTTGGCTTTGATAGAATATGCATCCCATACTCACCCATATGTCCAAGCCTCATATACCACAACTTGTTCATATCTTTCAGGCAAACCCTTGGAGATGCAACATTTGCTGAACCTTAGACCATGAAACAATACAGAAAATACAGAGTACCATGAATGAAGCCTCTCAAAATCGCAACTGAACCTCCGTAGACATTCAGAACACCATCTCCACCTGAATACTTGAAACCTCTGCTATCCAGAAGACTAACGGAGATCAAGTTCTTGGACATAGACGGAACATGTATAACTCTAGTCCATGTACATATTCTACCCTCATGTGTCCTGAGCTTAATGGAACTGATTCTTGCAATACCGCAAGCAAAGTCTTTCTCCATCTTGATCTTCCTATCAGTCACTTCCTCATGCTCTGAGAACAACTCCCTCCTTGGACACATATGATAGGATGCGCCAATGTCTAGGACCCACACATCTCTAGAATATTTTTTTCTATGAGCAACCAAAGCTATGTCATTTTCAGACTTAGTTTCATCCTCGCTTACAACAATGGAACCAACTTACTTCTTCTTCTTAGGACAATCCGATTTCCACTGCCCATTTTCTTTGCAGTAATTGCAAATATCATTTGGCTTAGGACCCTTTGGAAATGATTTTTTGTCTTTTGACCTCTAGCCTTTTTTAAAGTTCTTTCCAACACCTACAAACAACCCGGAAGCTTGGTCATCTATACCAGATGCTGATGCCTTGTGACGCAACTCCCTGCTATGAAGTGCCGACCTGACTTCCTCCAAACTCACTTTATCATTACTTCCTATGAATGACTGAACAAAGTTCTCATAGGAGTTAGGCAGTGAAACCAACAAAATCAATGTCGCATCCTCATCCTCCATCTTAACATCAATATTCCTTACATATAACATAATGGAGTTTAAACTATCAAAATGTTCCTGAAGTTGTGTACCTTTCTGCATCCTCAGAGCAGAAAGACGTTGTTTCAGAAGTAGCTTCTTAGTTAGAGACTCTGTCATGTATAAACTCTCTAACTTTGACCACAAATCAGCTGCAGCATCAACACTAGAAATCTCGAGGATGATTTCATCTGCCAAACTCAACAAAATAGTTGAATACGCTTTCTCTTCAGTAACCTCCATCTCTAGTGTAACATTTTCAACCTTCTTACCCGACAACAGTGCCCAAAGACCTTGTTGCTTCAACAACGCCTTCATCTTGATTTTCTAGAGACTGAAATTGTTCCTTCCAGTAAACTTGTCGATCTTCATGTTCATCCTAGACATCTTCTCACCAGATTCAACCCGAAGCTTTGCTACCAGTTTGTTGTGACGAATGTGAGAAGAAAAAAATTAGCAGGTTAGATGAACAGAAAAGAAAGACATAGAGATTTAACGCGGTTCACCAATAGGCTACCTGCACGAGCAAAGATAGTGTTTATTGATGGAGGAATTATAGAGATAAGTCTACAAGAAGAACATATCTGATTTTCTCTCTATTATGGTTGTTACCTAGGTTTAGAGGAGGCACAAGATATATATAGTGGTTTTTTGTGTCATACAAAAATCTTAGCACTAATGGGCCTCACAATATTAAAGCCCAACAGATTCAAGGCATTATTTCAACAGTGCAGTAGGTGATGACACCCATTCCTATTCTGGCTTGTGTAGGCGTTATGGGTAGGTCAGACAAGAGGTCTTCCATGGCCTATTTTTTTCTGCTTAAAGCTCTTCATGTCTTCAGATTTTTCATTATTGTCTCTGTTTCGGTGCCTTCGATGTTAGTGGCGGCTTTTTGTTATAGGTTGGACTTCTCCGGTGTTGCTATCACTTTTGACACGGGTTTTAGCATTATGAGCATTGTCATCCATTTCTATGGTTTTCGGAGATGGCAAGTGGTGTCGCGGCTTGTGGATAGGTCGTGACTGTGTCTCACTTGTGCTAAGCTTCCATCCCAGTGCCGGTTGTGTGCCGCTTGATCCACTTTCGGTAGTGTTGCTTGGCTAACTTTTTTGTTCAAGTCACCAGAGTTGTCTCCGGTCAGGGTGTGGTGCTGGGGCCAGGTCCGGTTTTGGTGTTGCGACGAGCATGGAGGAGTGTACAGATCGGTTCCTAGAGCTCTTCTTCGTAAAGGTTTTATGAAATCATCTCCTCTTTTGTTCACTTAGTACTCATCGAAAGTGACGGTTATGAGTTTCGAAGAGTTTATTGGGAACTAGCTGCTCCGAAGACGACTTAGGAAATTCTGGCATCCGAGGCAACGAGGAGAACCTCACTTTTCGAGATCCTCATCGATGGTTGAGAACAATCATCGATTCCTAAAAATTTCAAAAGCTGATTAGCTGAATGTGATGTGTTTAGTGGGTGGACAAAGCTATGAATGTAATAGATTGACTTCAGAAATTTTGTTTAAATCTGATTTGTAATCGGATCTGAATTCCTATATGTTGGGTTGAACAAAATTTAATAAAAAAAGTTATTAAAAGAAAATGCTTATAGATTAACTCACCTTTAAGTAGAAAAAGTGGATATTTAGGGGAAAACTCCACTTTGACAGAAGTTGATAGAACAAGAAGGAGGTTCTCCTTCTTGAATGGAGAACATGATACTCCAAACCCCCACAGGAACTAAGGAACAAGACATAGACATACAAGCCATGAACACTAATCGTGCAAACTTACTCATGGAGAACGATGACTACATGGATATGGAGACGCATGAGGCTGCAGTGACTGAGAAGTTAGGAGAGACTACCTACATGGAAGAGTATTTTTTCCAAGAATTTGAGGTTGTACACACCTTAATAGAACGAATATATGGTGTAGTCCGACCATTTGGAGGAGCGCCTTGGATTCATACGTGGATACCGATGAAGTATGTGGATTTTTGATGGAACATGCGATCTAGATAACGATGTGGCATAACACATGCAAATAATGGTTGTTTGGGTGAAAAGACTTCCTATCGATTATAAATATGTTAAATTACTTAAATATAGAAAAACGTATTGTCTACGTAACCAAATCCTAAAACATCTCGATAATCTTCTAATCTATTAAGAGAGAAGTCATGATTCTTTTAATGTGTGATATTTTAAAATAGAACATCTACTAGAATTTACAACCTAACATTATTCAATCATTAATAATATTTATTGGGTTCATTAATAACATTTATTAAGCTTACCAGAAATTTTTATCGGACTAATAATAATTAGATGATATATTGGATTTATAGATAATATAATAAAATACATTTTTTCAATTTATTTTATATAATTTAATGTTGTAATAGTATAAGTTAATAATTTATATATTTTTCGATGTTAACTTTTAAAATTATATAGTTTATTTTTAAATAACAAAATCATCATGTTCTAACAATAATTAATCTATAGTACCTTAAACCAATGAAAACAATTTTTAAATTATATAGTTTACTTTAAAAATAACAAAAACTAATTTTTTAAATATATACTTAACAATTAAAATTTTGTTAAACTTTATAAATTTGAGATATGTTACAATATCTTTAGAGATGACAATAAAACAATATTTTACCAATCGATATATTTAAGAATTAAATAATGAAATAATAATAAAAATGTATATATATATAGAAGAAGATACAAATACATATGAAAATTTGAAATAATCTATTCGTTGATAATATATGGTAAAATTGTTATCTTTTAAAAAAATCGATATATATACTCGTCATATAATATATATCAATTTAGAAGTGAAAACAAAATGTTTATATAAAATTAAATGAAAACAAATATCCGCGTGGTTGCGCGTATTGAGATCTAGTATTATTTAAAAAGTGACTTCTTACGTGTTGTACTTAATTTTCAATTTTCATATTGATTACAAAGGATACCTTTGATGAACTGAATTAATTATTATAATTTTCATTATTTCTGATGTATATTTTTCTTACTAAAGATTATACTTACCATTTATAACAATTATTTTATTAAATTTGTAATTCACGTTGTCAGTTGACACCCCTTTCGTGTGAATGTGTCCGCTACTTAATAATAAAAGTAGATGGCGTGGATGATTGCATTACCATACTCTAGTCTGAGTCAACTAGTTGTTTGTTGTCTTTCATTTTGCAGACCTTAAAGAATTAAGAAACCTAGAAGTGCTTGACTTAAGCCGTAACCGATTTAGTGGCCCTTTACCAGGTGAGTGAAGGTTGTAAATCTTTACTTAAGCAGAAACCTATTTAGTCCCACATATATACAGATTTAACATTAATTATACACATTTCAGTTGATTTTTAATGTTTCCTATTGCAGACTTGGCGTATTTGCATAAGCTAGAAGCTTTGGATTTAAGCGACAACTCTTTTTCTGTATCATCGGAAACAAAAGGCATGATTGTACATTACAGATCAGTTAACTTGTTCTAGTATAGTTAGCTTAATATTTGTCGTTACAAGTTGTACACGTGGAAGTGATCATTGCATGTGATTGTTGCAGGAATTTGTCAACTGAAGAATCTGCGAGAGCTTGATCTGAGTGGAAACGGACTTGTGGGTCGGCTTCCTTTGTGTTTTGGTAGCTTAACCAAACTCAAAGTTCTTGATATCTCTTCAAATAAACTCAATGGGACAATTCCATCTCTTATCAGTAATCTCACTTCCCTTGAGTACCTATCTCTATCAAATAATGAGTTTGAGGGTTTCTTCTCTTTTGAGTTAATTGCCAACCTCTCTAAGCTCAAGGTTTTTCAGACTTTCATCTAATTTGCTGGAAATTGAGACTGGTATATCGTGGAAGCCAAGTTTTCAGCTGGATGTCATTGAATTACAATACTGTAATTTGGGAACTGTTCCTATCTTTCTTCAACACCAGAAAAGCTTGCGTCTAGTTAATCTCTCCAACAACAAAATGACTGGAGTATTTCCCTATTGGTTTCTGGAGCAACATCCAAAACTTGAGGTTTTGCTTTTGCAGAACAACTCTTTCACCATCATTCAGCTGCCAAGAGTTGTTCACAGTTTGAAAGTTTTGGATGTATCAACCCATGAATTTGATGGACAGCTTCCTGAGAATATTGGAAATATTCTCCCAAACCTAAGCCACTTGAATCTCTCGGATAACGTCATTCAGGGGAATCTTCCTGCCTCGTTAGGGGAGATGAGAAGACTCAAGTTCTTGGACATATCTCGTAATAACTTATCTGGTAGTCTACCAAGAGAATTTCTTATGGGTTGTCACTCATTGCTTATTCTAAAAATTTCACACAACAAATTTACTGGTCAGGTTTTTTCAGAAGAAGCAAATTTGACTTCGTTGGGATTTCTTATGGCTGATAACAATTATTTCTCTGGGATCTCAGTTGGATTGCTTCAATCAGTTACATTAAGAGTGCTCGATTTATCGAATAACTATCTACGTGGTGTCCTTCCAAGTTGGTTGGGTGGATTTAATTTCACGTATCTTCTGGTTTCTAATAATCTTTTGGAAGGTGAAATACCAAAAAATCTCTTTAACATCTCAAGCATTACACTTATGGATCTGTCTAGGAACAAGCTTTCAGGGAATTTGCCACCGTATTTCAAATGTGATTTTACGGCTATGCTGTTCCTTAATGACAATGAGTTCAGTGGATCTATTCCTAATACGTTATTAGAAAATCTCAGGGCACTCGATCTGCGAAATAATAATTTATCTGGGACCATTCCACGGTTCGTCAACATGAGCTTCATCCAATATCTTTTATTGAGGGCTAACAAATTAACCGGTCATATTCCTAAGGATCTATGCGGGCTAAGTAGCATCAAGATTTTGGATTTAGCCAACAACAGATTGAATGGGCCTATACCTTCATGTTTTAACAATATACCATTTGGAAAGAGTGTAGAAAATATCAGGGATGAGTATATATTAGGATATGACCTTCAATGGGACAATGAATTGGGATCTTACTACGGGTCATGTGTTCTACCACCAGAGTTTGATCCTCACTACATTAGCGATTTGAAGTTCATAGTTGAATTTGCCTCAAAGAGTAGGTACGATTCTTACACCGAAAGAAGTTCCGAATACATGTCGGGTTTGGATTTGTCAAGCAATGAACTCAGTGGTAATATACCAAGAGAGCTGGGAGATCTTCAGAGAATGCGTGCTTTGAATCTGTCTCACAATTCTTTGTCAGGTCTAATACCCGGAAGCTTCTCTAATCTAACAGATATAGAGAGCATTGATCTTTCATTTAACATGTTGCACGGATCGATACCTCGGGGTCTAACCAAGTTAGATTATATGGTTGTATTCAATGTCTCGTACAACAACTTGTCAGGCTCCATTCCAAGTGAAGGCAAGTTTCTTACATTGGATAAAACCAACTTCATTGCAAATCCTCTTCTTTGTGGTTCGGCCCTAAACAAAAGTTGTGATGATGATGATAACATTATCGATTTTGAGGAATCCGATTTTCCAAGCGAAGATGGCAAGACACCAATCGATATGGATATTTTCTACTGGAGCCTAGCAGCCACCTGTGGTGCAACATGGATTGCATTTATTGTTTTCCTGAGCTTTGATTCACCTTGCCGCCGAGCATGGTTTCGTATGGTTGATGCTTTTATCAGTTTTTACAAATGTGTTTGATTTGGTGTATTTTTGGTTGTATTTCTAAACTACATCTTATGTTGTTTCGTTTTGTAAGATCGTCAAAGATAAAATACTGTAATGCACAATTTGATTGAAAAGAAAATACACTTCTACAATAATCTTAGAAATACTCTGAAACATGCTTTCCATTACAGGAACGCATATTCATTCATTTTTGCTGCTTTTAAATAGGACAATCACCCTAGGATCTAGAATGTAAACTTCCCAAGGTTTCTTGGATCTCCGAGGGAGCTACTTACCAGCAAGATTCTATTTCAATTCCATCGGAATCCAACGATCAAACTTCCCAATCACTTGTTTTATGTTTTAATCTAGTAACTAGATTTTAATCTGGATTTTACAAGTGCAAAAGTATTTTATGATGAAAATTTTCACTAATAACTAACAAATATTTTGTTAAATTGAAAAAAAACTGTGTTTTGAAAATACTTTTGTATTTAAATCATTATTTTTAAATTCGATATGAATCCACAATTTCGCTAGTTAATTCAATGATCTGATAAATCGAAGGCAAATAAATTATAAAATAATATGAGTTAGTCTAGTAATTAATAGAATTATTAGAGTCATTTAAGTAATTTCACTAAATATTATAATTTCTCAAATAATATATATCTTCTTTATAGGCTATATTCAATGTACCAACATAGCTCAGATGGTTAAAAATCCTTCATTTGACACCGCTGAAATCCCTTGCACCAAGGGGAACCTTGAACATTTGTGTTTACTTTTTAGTTTACAATTTGAAAATTTCACACCGTTGACAAAACTCTTATATATATATATATATATAATATTTTCATTTTTAAATAAAAAATATTCTAAATTTAATATTTTTATATATAATCATTATTTTAATAACAAAATTATTATTTTAATATATTTAAAATTAAATTAATTTATGACACTGTTTATGGATCTGCCACTGGCTGTGTCTAGTATTCTTTAATCTTACACAATTATTTTGGTATTTAACACGATAGAAAAAAAACATTATAGGAGAGGGAAAGAGAATGGTGTAAAAAAGGCAAGTAATGTTTGTTTGTTTTTGTTTTCTTCTTGGGAATTATGATAATATAGAACAGAAAAGCACATTCTTTGTCCCTTTAGTATAAAACTTACTTGTCCTTGTCCTTATAGTATAAATCTTTTCATAATCCCAAAATTAACCTTACATTAATCTAATTAAACATATTTTAAACATTTAACGTCAAATAAATTAAAAAGAAAA
>CAKOAT010471820.1:100896-113704 GCA_932364175.1 Eruca vesicaria subsp. sativa
CTCTCTCTCTCTCTCTCTCTCTCTCTCAACGAACAGAAGACGATAACATAGCTTCTCTCTACCTCTCTTTCTCCGACATCAGTAGAATCAACGTAAAAGTCGAAACTATCTCCTTCC
The DNA here is from genome assembly GCA_932364175.1 of Eruca vesicaria subsp. sativa. Classification (NCBI taxonomy): domain Eukaryota; kingdom Viridiplantae; phylum Streptophyta; class Magnoliopsida; order Brassicales; family Brassicaceae; genus Eruca; species Eruca vesicaria. The sequence goes on from CAKOAT010471820.1 coordinate 101,014, forward strand.
TCAGATTGATTTGTTTTGATCCTATATTATTATTATGTCTAACCTGACTCTTTCTTCTTTGCATGCTCCTCGATCCGGTTCTTTTTTGCATGTGTCTATGTGTTTGTGTTATGCACTCGGATTTTTCTTTGTATGTTCGTTTCTTAGGATACAAAGAATATGTTGCTGTTATGTTTGTTAACTGATATTGTGAACCGATTTTTTATGAATTATCTTACTTTGATGAATTAATTGTGTGTGTGAATTGTATAAACAATACCATAGAATTGAAGTAGGTTAATAAAAAATACCTAATTTTGTGAATTAATCATCAACCATAGACTTAATTTGTGTGTTTGTTCAATTATATGATTATTATGTCATTTGTTAATATTTGTGAATTAATCATCAACCCACTCGGATTTTGTTACTGCAGTTCGGAAAAGGGGTCCTTCCACCAAATGGTAGAACACACGAGATATGGAATGTAGATGTGGATCGGCTGTATGTCCATGTTCATGTCAGTGGGATTCATTGGATCGCTTTGTGCATATATTTCCAAACCAGGCACATTGATGTGTTTGACTGCTCTGGTGTAAAAAGGTATAGGGAGGTGGATGGGTTCACGAACCTTGTTCCACGTATTGTGAAGGCAGTTCAGCCAGCGATATACCAGAAAGATTTCACAGTAAGTTCGTATACGGTTACGTATGTCCCAATGGAGAGTCTAAATGCAGGTGCTTGTGATTGTGGTGTCTATGCACTCAAGTTCATTGAGTGCCATGCTCTTGGATTGGATTTATCGTTAGTGAATGATGATAACATCAAAGAAGCACACCTTAAAGTTTTGTGGGATCTTTGGGAAGCAGCTAATGATCCGGTATTGGTCGAGAAGATGTCAAAGTATGAAGTTCCTGAGTGTTTGTCTTCGACTTATGAGGAGATTCTGTGATGTAATAGTTATGTTCATCATTCTAGTTTGTATGGTTTTCAATTAGGACTTTTTGATTGTAGAATGCCTAAACTAGAAAGTATGCTTATTGTAAGGTAATTGTTTTGTGGATTTTTATGATTATGATTTCTAAGGAACAAATTTCTAAACGAAGAGAAAACATACCCTAACCTACAAGAAAACTAAATGAGACCCTAAACTACAAGAAAACATATCCAGTTCATTAGTCTATGGACATCCATATAAACCCACCCAAATTGACTAATGATCTTCGTAAGTTAGAGTACATCTTTCGAATGACGGGATCGATCGATCCCAGAAAGAGTCGGTCGATCCCAACGGTCGATCTCGATGATTAAACAAAAACATAAAAAAGCACGGAGCAGAAACTGATCGACCTTGTCTAGTTCAGTCGATCTTCACCGATCGATCTATCATAGATTAATCAATCTCTATTTTAGATCGATCGATCCCAAACATTAGTCTATGGACATCCACGTTTAAGGTAAGTGCAATTATTAAAAAGTCTTTTTTGAATATTTTCCTAAATATTTTCTCAAAATTTCGGATTTTTATTTAATCTTATCCGTAGAAGCTACCTTCTACAGAAAGTAGAATTACTAACGCCCCACTGTAAGCAAATTCTACTAATAGTAGAGGTTTGAGTTATTTATAGATTACGTATTCTGAGATATGTAGAAGTGGCTTAAAATGTAGAACTCGCATTCATTTATTCTCTAGAATATAACTTCCTAAAATTGTAGAGTTTACTGTTAAACGAGGAATATGAGTTATGCTATGCGATTTTTCGTAGAATATGAGTTCTACTCTCCGTAGAACGTAATTAAAATTTTTAATTTAACAAGTTTTTGAAAATATTAAAAATATCCCTTTGTGTATATAGGTATTTCATCACTTCTCTGTATTTTTGTAAATAGAAAGGGTAAAAGGGAAAAAAAAATAGACAAAAGGATTTATACTAATGGGACATGAATGCTGTTTTTTTGTTCTATATTAGCATAATTCCCTTTCTTTAATGCATTGTTTAGTAGGGACAATTTGATGAATATTCATAAGAGAATCAACAAGGAAGAATATAGTCATAGCCAATTTAATGTGATATTTAGGTAGTATAGGAGCTGGAAAATGCATGACAACATAAGTAGAATTGTATTGTGGGCTCGAAAATGGATTCTAATAAAGGAAATGGGGGGGGGGGCAAAAAAATTGTTGTTTACTATCGCTTATATATGATTCTATACTAATTCATGCAGCACAACACACCATATGATTCTATATTATACATAACATAGTACTATAGTATAGTCGAATTGAAACAAAGAACATGTTTATTTGACTGTTATGTATAAGAAGTAACCATACTGAGATTTATCGGTTGCGACGATGCTTTATCTGCCGCCATAAGAAACAAAGTCTACAATTAATGAAATTACAGGGGTCTCAAATGATGAAATCTAATATAGAAAAACTGTATATAAACTTAATGTTGCATATGCCAATTCATGTTTTACTATATTAAAAATGTAATAGTATAGTAATGAAAGTTCTTTGCTATGTCACAATACAAACATATTTCTTTGTTGCATGAATACATAAAAAAATAATATATAAAAAACATTATTATACTATATAACATATAATATAGTCATTCAATAGAGTGATACAACATAAATGTTTAGTTCAATGAAAAAAAAGAACAACTAATCTACATGTGTCTGACACGACATTATTGCGTAATACAAAAACGACCCCAATTAAAAAACTAAGTAGAGTGAGAGACGAGGAGGTGGTGGTGGAGGAGGAGATGTTGGTGGAAGTGATCATTGAAGCGGGTGAGAGAGGAGGAGGAGGGAGAGGAGGAGGTGGTGGTGATGGTGGAGGAGGATGTGATTGAGGAAGAGAACAAGAGGAGGTGTTGGTGGAAGTGATTGAAGCATGAAGAGGAGGCGTTGGTGGTGGTGGAGAATACAGAGAAGGAAGTGTTGGTGGGAGTGATTGAAATGGAGTGAGAGAGGAGGAGGATGAGGAGGAAGACGTGGTGGTGGTGTTGCTGGCGAAGAAAGTTATAATGTTTCGATAAATAAAAACAACACTATACCATATGTGTTTGACAAATGGAATAGATTAATCCATTTATACTAATAGCATATTAATAAATCTGATTGTCTTACTAACTGTACTAATCAGTCCAAACAAAATGAAAATACTCAATTCATAGAACACAATAAGGGCCAAAACATATTACAATCTCTCACTATCAAGTGCATAACCAACCCAAACAAAATTTAAAATATCATACATAACTATATTATTTACGTTTCTTTTACAGAATAGAATAAATCATTTTTTCTCTCACCTAAGAATCCAGAAAATTTTATAGGAAAACAGATGAAGCAAACACAGACACATACATGACTATGTCGCGAATTCAAAACCAAAATAAATAAAAAATACTTAAGTTAAGTTACAAAACTAAAGTTTAACTAAATGTCTTAATCACATTACCTTTTCCGTCGCCTGCTGATAACCTTCTACCAATCGGATCTGTAAAATAGATGATGGTTTCAATTTAATAGTCTAAAAAATAAAGGGTCGTGGTTTCAAACTTATGCTATGTCTCCTATCCAATAAAGTTATCTTCGAATTACCCTGGTTCCTTTGTTTGTGTTTTGCAATTATTCGTGTTGCCTAAAGTAAAAGTTCCTCTTAATTCCATCACACAATTGTAAAAGGAAAAATTCGAGTTCAGGTTAAAGCTAAAAAGGCACCTTTCAACCTTCTATGCACAGATGAAAGTATTGTTAGAATATTTTATAAAATTATATAAAATATCATAGCCTATGGTTATATGCTTAGTTTTTTTTATTATGTATATTACACCTAATTTCTCTTGTTTAGTATGTGCCCAATAAATGAAGTAATGTGCCAAAATTTTAAACAATAGTGGACAAACTTGCATGTATCAATCGTTTATTTGTTTTTTTCTTTGTAGACAATGTATTACAGTCTTGGTAAGATTTATATTTATTTTCGTATACGTATCATGTATTTCAGATTTGGTTAGTCGAATCGTGTTTTTTTTGTTTTAAATTGTTGACAAAAAGAGTATTTGTTATTTCACTCACCTAAACTAACACACAGTAGTGTAAATAATATTTACGATAAGAGGAAATTAGAAGAGATAAAGAAAATAAAATCTATTTATTTTAAAAAAAAAGTAAGTATAATTTTTATATTTTTATTGGTCTCATTTTGTTTGTTATTTGTCAAAGGAAACATCCTAAAAATGAGGTTAATCAAAGGATCCACCAAAATACTCGGACATGTCCCATTACACACGGACAAAGAGTATTTCTATGTCTGATCCTGAGAGTCTCTAGTTCAAGTTTCTTCACACATTGATGAATCGGCCATGTTTGAGCCTTCCTCTTCTTCTTCTTTAGGACAAAAAACATGTTGCAGAGAGCAGCGAGCAATGCGTATTCATGGTGGTGGGCCAGCCACATCCGCACAAAGCAATCCAAATGGCTCGAACACAATCTTCAAGGTACGTTTCATTGTTCTTGATTCACATTTCACCTAATACTAATGTTCTTGATCCTATCTTCCATTTGCTTAATCCAATAAAGATGGCTAAACAAAAAACTATCTCGTTGTTTTAGATATGGAAGAGAAAGTAGAGTATACACTTAAGATCATAGATGAAGATGGAGACACTTTTGCCAAAAGAGCTGAGATGTATTACCGTAAAAGGCCAGAGATTGTTAATTTCGTGGAGGAGGCCTTCAGATCATACCGTGCATTAGCTGAACGCTATGATCATTTATCTAAAGAGCTTCAAAGCGCAAACCGCACAATCGCCACAGCTTTCCCTGAACATGTTCAGTTTCCTGAGGATGATTATGATGATGATGGAAATGAAGATTACGAAGGGAATCCAAGGAAACCTCATCTTCATCTAATTCCCAAGGGAGGCAACATCCCTGACGTCCCTGAGATTCCAAAGAAAGAATATAAAGGTCAATCTATGATGTTGTCAAGAAAAGGACCAGCTGCTCTGAAAAGGACAGTGTCTTCTGCTTTAGCCGCCAAGCGTGAAGCGGCGATAGTGAGTTCAGGATTGAGTAAGGAAGAGGGCTTGGAGGAGATTGATATCCTTCAGAAAGGGATCTTGGCGTTGCAGACGGAGAAAGAGTTTGTGAGGAGCTCATATGAAGAGTCTTATGAGAGGTATTGGGATTTGGAGAATGAAGTTACTGAGATGCAGAAGAGGGTTTCTAACTTACAAGATGAGTTTGGTCTTGGTGCTGCGATTGATGATAGTGAAGCTAGGACGTTGATGGCAAGCACTGCTTTGAGTTCTTGTAAAGACACAATAGCTAAGCTTGAGGAGAAACAGAAGCAATCTGTTGAAGAAGCTGAGATTGAGAAGGTTAGAATCAATACTGCTAAAGAGAAGTTTTATGCATTGAGGAACAAATTTGAGAAACGAGGAAGTGAGGATCATCATGATGAGGTTATTGAGACAGAACAAGAAGAAGAAGCTGACGTGGTTCAAGAACTTGAACCTGAGAGGGAAAGTTCAAACGAGAATCTTACTGTTGTGAAGCTTGTGGAGAAGATTGATGATCTTGTGCATAGGGTTGTTTCATTGGAGACTGATGCTTCATCTCATACCGCATTGGTGAAGACATTGAGATCAGAGACAGATGGGTTACATGAACATATCCGTGGTCTAGAGGAGGACAAGGCGGCTCTTGTTTCGGATTCCACTGATATGAAACAGAGGATAACCGTTCTTGAAGATGAGCTGAGTAAAGTTAGAAAGCTGTTTCAAAAGGTGGAAGATCAGAACAAGAGTCTACAGAAACAGTTCAAGGAAGCTAACTGGACTGCTGATGATTTATCTGGCAAGTTACAAGATGTGAAGATGGATGAGGATGTCGAAGGAGGCAGAATCTTCCAGGAACAGCCAGTTGTTTCAGGATCAGAAGATGATCTAAAGTCAATCTCAAAGGACACAGAAACGAAGAGTAGTGTTGAAAGGAAGAAAGAAGACAACGAAGAAAGAGGTCAAGAAGAGAAACCTGAGTTTAAAGATCATTTTGCTATGTCAGAAACAGCAAGTACTTGTTTCGGAACAGAAGGAGAAGATCTGATAACGGAAGACGAAGATGACGAGACACCAAACTGGAGACAGATGTTACCAGATGGCATGGAGGATAGAGAGAAGGTTCTGTTGGATGAATACACATCAGTACTAAGAGACTACAGAGAAGTAAAAAGAAAGTTAGGTGATGTTGAGAAGAAGAACCGTGAAGGGTTCTTCGAGCTGGCATTACAGTTGAGAGAACTCAAGAACGCTGTTGCTTACAAAGACGAGGAGATTCAGTCTTTACGCCAAAAGCACGAGATGCCAGGAAAAGATTCACCACATCAAGTAGAAGGGCACAACCAGCTGGAGCATGATCAAGTACAGCAGGAGAGTGTGAGCATCTCACCAATGTCAAACTTCTCAGTTGCCACTACGCCGCATCATCAGGAAGGAGAGATTAAGAGGACACCCGCAAGGACAAAGTCAAGTGAGCTTAGGGTGAAATTTGCAGACGTTGATGATAGCCCGAGGACAAAGATTCCAACAGTGGAAGACAAAGTGCGTGCAGATATCGACGCGGTCTTGGAAGAGAATCTAGAGTTCTGGTTAAGGTTTAGCACATCTGTACATCAGATTCAGAAGTACCAGGCAACATTTCAGGATCTGAAATCAGAGCTGTCGAAGCTGAGAATCGAAAGCAATCAACAGCAGGAATCTTCAAGAAGTGGTAGTAGCAGTAAGCACACAGCTGCATCAGAGACAAAACCTATCTATAGACACCTTAGAGAGATCCGAACAGAGCTGCAGCTATGGCTAGAGAACAGTGCCGTTCTTAAAGACGAACTCCAGGGAAGGTATACATCGCTAGCTAATATCCAAGAAGAAATCGCAAGAGTCACGTCTCATTCTGGAGGTAGTAAAGTAAGTGACTCAGAGATAAGTGGTTACCAAGCTGCAAAGTTCCATGGAGAGATACTCAACATGAAACAAGAGAACAAAAGGGTCTCAAGTCAGCTACAATCTGGTCTTGATCGTGTAAGAACGTTGAAGACTGACGTAGAGAGGGTTTTGAGCAAACTAGAAGAGGATATTGGGATGGCAAGTGCAGCAGAAGCAAGAACAACTCCGAGCAAGAGCTCGTCGAGTGGAAGAACGAGGATTCCATTACGGTCATTCTTGTTCGGTGTCAAGTTGAAGAAGCATACAAAACAGAAGCAAGCTTCAGCATCTCTCTTCTCTTGTGTCAGTCCATCTCCAGCTCTGCAAAGACAATCTAGTTACGTTAGGCAACCTGGAAACCTCCCTGAATAAATCAATCACCTGTCTCTTATTTATTTACCTTTACAGTTCCTCGTTTTCTAGCTTTGAATCAAACTGTATCTTTTCATTCTTTAACTGTTTTCAAGAATTTGAAAATCTCTTTTGGAATTTTCGAAGTATATTTAAATTTGTGATATTAATTAGTAGTAGTAAGTACTACTGTACACCATCATATTCTTGTCTTATTCCTAAGAAAAAAACATTAATAAAAAGCACTAAGAAATGCAGCAAATAAAAACTACAACCCCTTTTGGTCGGTCCCTGTCACGGTAGCAACGTCCGGATTTTTTCCTTTACTTGCTTCATCCATGGGTTTTGATTCAGTCTCAGCCACAACAGAAGGTGAAACCGTGGTACTAGTCTCTTTTTCAGTCTGAGATACTTGATCTTTCTTAGGCAAAAGAGTAGGAGTGTCCACTTGTGTAGCCACCGGCTTTCCTGTGCTTAATACTGAGTTTGTTGAGATGGTTTTATTTGGCTGAAGAGTTGTTGTAACCAAAGGGCTTGCTCTGCTTCCCTGAATTTGCTGTTTCTGTACAACAACCGGCTTGCAAGTGGAGGTAACTGCCACTCCCACACTTGGCTTTTGTGGCGTTACAGTAGTTGCATTAACTTTCTGTGTGGGAGCCAACCTTGAAGTTGCAAAACTAGAAGGAACTGAAATATTCTGAATTGTAGGCCCTTTGGAGAAAGGAGCCATATGTGAAGGCTTATTAAAAGGTGGTGATGAAGATATCACATGCTTTGGACTTGCACTAACTGCATTCCTTGTACTCAAAGTTCCAGCCACTTGGGTTTTAGTAGTAGTAGTAGCAGCAGCAGAAACGCTCTTTGCTGGCTCACCCTTTGGTGCTGATAGCATACTTGCTGGACGGGGCGAAAAGGCTGCAGGAGAGGTTTTTATAGGCTCAGCCTTTGGCGCTGATATGATACCTGACGGCCGAGGCAAAACGGCTGCCGAAGTGGTTTTAACAGGCTCAGCCTTTGATGCTGATATAGTACCAACTGGACGAGGGAAAGACGCTGCCGATGCGGATTTTACAGGCTCAACATTCATTACTGATGATATACCTGACGGACGAGGCAAAGAAGCTGCCGAAGCGGTTTTCACAGGCTCAACATTCGTTACTGATGATATACCGGCGGGACGAGGCAAAGAGGCTTGGGAGGATTTAACCTTTGGCACTAACGCAGGAGCAGCATTCTTTCCTGGTTCAACCTTTGGCACGGATGCAGCAGTTCCCAGGCCAGACATACAGGCTGCAGCAGCTACTGAATTTGCTGTTACCATTAGTTCTGCTCTCAAAGTGGAAGTTGGTTTCCTTGCGGTGACTCGAGATTTTGCATTTTGAACGGATGTTGCTGCCCGAGGAATTGCTTGAACTACTGGCTTAGCCTGTTGTTGACCTTGCAATGAACTACCACTGTTGGCACCATTGCCTTGTGCTCCCGTGATGCTACCGGATGTAAGCACTGGAGGTATACCTAAACAAACACAGTCAAATCGAGAAATCTAACTGACAGAAGCTTTGGGACTTGAACAACTTATAAATAGTATAATACGCTGGAAAGGATCTTCTGTTACTCATACCTACTGCAGCTTTTTTTGAGGGAACTCGATTTCCCACTGCCAAAGATAATGCACGATTAGCCGCTTCTGTTCGCTGTTGGCAAGACTGAGTAGAAGAGTTTGAAATATCAGACCTTCTCCTTATAGACCCCCACCGCTGCAAATGAAAAAAAATCAGTTTGTTACCACCAGCCCATGGAAAGAAATATGCTAAATAAAAAGCATCACATATGCGCATCCAAAGTTATCTACATCAATCTTTCTTCACACTACTTACAGGGTATACATGGAAACATCATAAATAATCTGAAAAGAAAATATTCACAAAAATGGTGAACAGATAGGATTATTGCCCTCAACGGAGGCCTTCTATGCTTGTCAGGAGATTTTGATCATATCATTTAGAGGTGCATAAGCAGGTAGTAACAAAACAGTGCACTAACTACAAAAAGACCTAAGGAGGGACGGCAGTATGGCTAACAGAGTAAACCGTCATACTCATACTCCTCTTACTACAAAAATGGCTCTCTGCGTGATGGTAAGAAATACTATGCATATGGCACCAACCAATAGACAGGAAATGCTGACCTGCGAAAGTTGTGCGACTGTTATCTCTCCCTCATATTCTTCCTTAGAAATAAGGGACCAGCTGCCTTCACCATGTCGTTTCACAGCAGCGATCAGCTCCGCATCCTCCTCAGCTGACCATTTCTTCCTTTTCTTGCGAGGACCTGCGGTACTGGCTAACCCATTTCCATTATGTCCCTCAGCTGCTTTCTGAAGAGAAATTGGAAAGGTGATATTCATCCCTCTTGACGACCAATGCGAGTCTGATTGTTCTTGAGACATCCTCTGCAGGCCATAAGGTATGTTAATGGTCAAGGGTGCCTCACAAATTGAGTCTTCAGGAATGTCGGAGTCACTTGGCACATAGGAAGCAGCAATCACCTAAATAAGGAGAGAAAAACAGGAAATTTAGTATTTGGATCATTAGGAACTTAGGATAAGCAGATATCAATATCCAATAATAGTATCTACAACTTAATTATTAGGAAGACTCCATGGTAACATTTAGACCACTAACTAAGATCTTTAACCATACACACTCAACCAATTATTCTGGTATTTAACACGATAGAAATCAAGAACAGTAATGGTTAGGGTAATGCGAAAACTAGAGAAAAGGTGAATCAATACAAAAGGAAGCTCCTTGCCATAAGAAGAATCCAACTTTTCGCACATAAAATTTTCTAATACGCTTCATGATCTTACGAAACCCAAAGATCTAACAAAAAGAAAATGCAACCATACTCTGCTCGTTCTCTCATAAATAGAGATCGAATTTTTAAACCTCAGTAAAAATTTCCGCCAAACAATTGCTTAATATCTAGAAACTTATCTACGGAATACCCCTCTATGAATGTAGAAAACAATGTATAATACAGAAAAATGAATGCAAGGAAAATAAATAAACAGCAGGAACTAAAATATCTCTCAAAGAACTTATAATGCAGAAGTAGAGAGAGGAAACTGAACGACTTTGAGAGGAAAGAAGAAGAATATCATTATATCCTACTTACTTTAACATGCGCAACAGCTTCCGTTGTTGCATCAACACTGACTGCAGGGGTAGCTTCCAACTCAAACTCCATGTCACTATCATCATCCTGCAAAAACCAAGACAAAGACTTCATTACAGTTTTGCAATTACATCATATAATCCTTATCCACACTCATCAGATGCCAATAAGTAAGAATCAGTCCCCTAACATAAAACATTAGCAACGCAACAAAAAATGTGAGAACTTTGACGACCAAATTGAGTTTCTAACAAGATCCATATCTATCTATCATCAGAGAAACAAACAAAACACAATTTTGCAATCACGTCATAATATGCTTATCCACATTCATCAGATGCTAATAAGTAAGAATCCCCCAAAACAAAACTTGAACCAAAATACTGTCCACTAACAAATTATATCAAAGAAGTAAACAACAATGCTGAGAACTATTAGCCACTCATCAGATGCTAATAAGTAAGAATCCCAAAACAAACAAAAGATTCAAGATGAGAACTTTGACAACCAAATAGAGTTTCCAACAAAAAAATCCATATCTATCTATCATCAAAGAAACAAACAAAGACTATACAATCAAATTTAAAAACATAATACAAATACAGACCTGAAGGAGAGTATTATCATCCACGGGAACAAGAGTCTCACGATAAGCAAGATGCCGCCATAACAACTGGTACTCTCTAGCACTAGTAATCCCAGTATTAGTCTTCTTCACCAACTCATTCCAGTCCATCTTCTGCTCAGCGTAATACGCCATCTCCGCAAGGAGCTTTAGTATCGTCACAGTGTCATATCTGCAAAACAAAAAGACACATATTTAAGTCTATAAAACGAGAGAAGAAGTTGAAGCGAATAATAATCATTAAAAGAGAGACCTTTGGAGAAGAGTGGCGATGTCTCCTTCACTGATTAACTCTTTCCTCTTCTTATTACTGCTTCCACCTATCATTCTCTTTTAGTGTTTGTGAAGAGCAATCAATCACATGTTACGATGAGTCGGAATCGGAATCTGTGGTGTCGATTTGAGCGACGGAACCCTAATTTAGGATTTTTGAGATTTGAGAGAGGGGAGAGGGATGGTCGTTAGGGTTTAGGAGTTTGGTTAGGGAGCGGAAAGAGTAGAGGCGATAGTTCTCAGAAGGAAAGCGATTCGATAATCGGAGAGGAGAAGAGGATGTGGTGGCGCGTGGAATGGACGCGATTGGGTTTAAGTTGTGAAGAGAGGAAAGAACGGTTGTTGCAAGTGAGGCTCGCTAGTATATAAAAAAAAACAATTAAATAAAAAAATTGTTCACTTGGTGACCACGTTTATATACGTTGGAAGCTAATGTTTCGTTCTGTTGAAACGATATGGTGCTGATTTATTAGAGGCAACGTCTGAGACGCCCTTATTCAAAACTTTTAAATCGACTATATCCTCTATCAATCTCAATATCCCTCTATTTCATTAAAGGAAAGGGAATTACGAAATTGGCCTCAGGAAAAAAGAAAAAGAATAAAAGAAAAATCGAAAAAGACATAACCGAAACCGGTTGTAAATTGATTTGCTGGGTTTGTAAATTGATTTGCTGGGTTTGTAAGTAGCGGTTGTGCGGGAGCGGTTCGATATTTGCGTTTTCTCACTCGACTGAGCTCACTCCTCACTTCAACAGCTCTCCTCTCCTGAGCTTTGGTTGAACTCGCTTTGGTTCTTCTCTTCCAGTCGAACTCCTCCGGGTTGGTATTCCGTCGTCTGCCGTCGTATCTTCATCTGTCTCATCCCCTGTGAGCTGAAAACGGGTATTTGTATAGATGAGCTGAATTGAGTAGGAAAATAGGAAAATAATTGCATTGTTTGATAAGCCGTATCTTCATCTGTCCATTATATGAGCTGAATTGAGTAGGAAAGTAGTTGCATTGTTTGATTAGTTGCATTGATTGAGTGAAATCATTGTTTGAATTACATTGAATGTAGGATTGAAAATAAGCGTTGAGAGAGGATTACTAGTGAAACTAGTATTAGTATTACTGAACTGTAGTATAACTAGTAATACTAGTAGTACTGAAAAAGTGTACATTTATTAAATTATTTTGGTGGTATCACACTTGTCTATAGCTAATGAATGGTAGGTATTTATTGATGTTGGCAGGATCCCATGAGCAACAACATCATCATACATTTCAGATGCGAG
>CAKOAT010471820.1:115046-204078 GCA_932364175.1 Eruca vesicaria subsp. sativa
AAAGTAGTGAGAAAGAAAAGTGGGCAAGGTGTTGGTTTCCAGGAGATAGATACAACATCGACACAAGCAACGTTGTGGAGTCGATGAACAGTGTGTTCAAAGACGCGAGGAAATACTCTTTGATACCGTTGCTGGATGCGATAGTTAAAAAGACAGCTGATTGGTTTAATGCACATAGGAAAGAGACTGTTAGAGGATCCAATGAGCGAAGACTGGTGCCTCTAGTGGAGAACTATGTGCATGACACATGGGGGGATGCAGAAAAACTTATTGTGTCGGAGCTAAACGATTTCAACCTTGAATACAGTGTTATGGGGAGTGATGGAAAACCGTATTTAGTGAATTTACTTGCCAAAAGCTGCAGCTGCAGGTTCTTTGAGGTTGAAAAGTATCCTTGTATCCATGGATTAGCCGCTTACATCTTTTTCAGTAAAAAAGGTGATAGCAATCACGTTTTCGATTTAGAAGATTTGGTATCTAAATACTACTGGACAGAGCTGTGGGCGTTGGCATATTACAAGACTATATATGTTGTTCCAGATAGGAGTCAACGGGATGTCCCTGATTACATCAAAGTAAAGAAGATATTTGCTCCTAATCGCCTTGAGAAGAGGGGGAGAAAAAGATTGAAACGGTTTCCATCAGCAGGGGAGCGTCGACCACGGACACAAAATAAAAGGCGTCCAAGACAAAGCCTACAATGGTTGCTATTCGGGAATCGAAATGTTTGAGAATCAGCAGGGGAGAACTGTATGCTTGTTGTTTTTTTATTAGAAACACTATCGGAGAACTGTATGTTTGTTGTTTTTTATTAGAAAAACTATGGGGAGAACTGTATGTTTGTTGTTTTTTATCAGAAGAACTATCGGAGAACTGTATGTTTGTTGTTTTTTATTAGAAAAACTATGGGGAGAACTATGTGTTGTGCTTCATTACCTATCATTGAGTTTCGAATTGAGGTCCAAATGTTTGAATTTAACAATGGAACATTAGCATAAGAAATCAATATTCTTAGAATATAAAATCTTGTATATTGAAGATAATTTAAAATAACCTATATTACTCTCAATTCAAAATAACAACTAACATTCTACATACACTTTTCTAGTAACTTTGTAAGATATGTGACATCTGAAGGATACATACACTTTTCTAGTAACTTTATACAATTTTATCACTCTAAACACCAGTAATCAAGTTCTTAAATCTTATGCTTTGTTGTACAACTACGAGAAAAAAGAATAATTACATGTAATACTAAAATGTTTGAAAATCACCAGATGTACAACTATTTGTAAAATCTGTACAACTACTATCTTAAGGTAGAACTACGTGTTATTTTTTAGGCGGGCTTTTCTAATCTGGTGGAAATTTGGGCGGGATTTCCTAAAAATCGTGCCTGAAGGAACACATTTCGGTGGCCAAAAAGCAGATTCCCACTATCTCACATCCTATCCTTTCTTTCCTATCTCTCTCTCTCTTTCTCTCTCTCTCACTTCGAAAATCATCAAATTCTCCAAATTCAGTGAGTAATCCGCCACAGGAAATGGATCCATGGGTTGAGAAGGAGGAAAGGAGGGAGATGAAGAAGATGAAGAGACATTACGACATGCTTCAGTATGTGTGTGATGCTGAGTATGGGATTCCATCATCATGTCCATGTGGTGGACGAATCGTCGACGAGATTTCGACTAATCCGAAAGATAATGATTTCTTACCAGGCCGAAGGTACTTCACTTGCAAGGAGTTCAAGGTAACATCCATTCCGTGAAATTACTGTGAAACTAATGTGACACTATTGTAAAACTAATGTGAAACTAATGTGAAACTAATGCAACTAATGTGACACTACTGTAAAACTGGCAGGATGATGGTCTCCATTTCCGTCAACCATGGGTTATCGGAGTTCAGGAAGAGGTTCGCCGCTTAAAACAGAAGGTCAAGGAGATGGCTGCAGAGATAGCTGAGCTGAAAAAACGTTGATGTGCTTGGATTATGGAGTTGTTTCATGTTGTTTCTTAAGACATTATGTGTTTGATGTTGTGCTTGGATTATGTAGTTTTGTGTTCTGCTTCGATTAAGTTGTTTTATGTTGTGTTTGGATTATGTGTTTGATGTTGTTTGGATTACAGATCTCGGTTGAATTAAGTAGTTAAGCAGTGACAAAATAGTTGGCCAAAGATAGTACAAACATTAAAAGAGTACATAAGTTCATAAACCAGATCATACATAAGACTTATCAGAGCTGAAATTGTTCAAACTGCCTAACAATCTCATCGTTCCTCATCTCTAATATGGTCTTCTTCAACTCCTCAATCACCCTATTCTTCTCACGGATTTCATCACGAGCTTCAATCAACGCTTTTTTTTGCCATTTTGTGCCTTCCTCTTCATCAAACCAAGAGAAATACTTGCACTCATTTCCTCTCTGTCAAAAGGATTCAATTACTCTACTCAATTCCAACAACTTCAAACTTTATATGGTAATAAGTTAGATAAAACGTCTTACCTTAAACCTTGGACAGCCATAAAATCTTCTTCCTGGATTTTTGTCAGTCCATGCCTGCGAGATCGCCGCCGGTAACCCACAGTGACACCGTCTCCGACCAGAATTGCGGCCCCTAGACGAAGAACCCACTTCCATCTTAACTGTTTGGATCTGATCGAAGAGAGAAATAGAGAAAGTAGAGGCGAGGGAGTTTTCGTGGAGAGAGACAGAGAAATAAGACAAGCNCTTCTTCCTGGATTTTTGTCAGTCCATGCCTGCGAGATCGCCGCCGGTAACCCACAGTGACACCGTCTCCGACCAGAATTGCGGCCCCTAGACGAAGAACCCACTTCCATCTTAACTGTTTGGATCTGATCGAAGAGAGAAATAGAGAAAGTAGAGGCGAGGGAGTTTTCGTGGAGAGAGACAGAGAAATAAGACAAGCAGTCTCGAAGTTTGGTCAATATTTATAAAAGTATCTGGTTAAAGAGAGAAGTGGAGTCCTCTTTTCGAGATCTTTTTATGTTTGGTCTGAATCATACTTAAAGTGTACCACTTTCATCATACAAAGATAAAGCAACAAACTGAAAGGATAGTTTTAGTACAAACCAAAAGAGTAATTGCATAGTTTTGCTACAACCGAAGAGGAACCTAAAAACAGTTTTTGGACAACAAAAAACGACATAACTTATAGAACACCCGAAGTTTTAGGGGTTTACATCAGTTTTTCCTTGCTTTCTTGCTTGGCCTCTTCGAGATGGCCTCTTCCTCCTCCTGAGTCCTCCCATCTACCAGCTCCTGAACACAAGCTTCACATGCAGCGAGTCTTCCCTCAATTCCCTCAAATTCTCCAAGTTTATCTTCAATCCTTCTCAACCGACTCCCCACATCTTCTTTCAAGCTGTTGATGGCTGCAACCAATTCATTTTGCTTAGCTGGGTTGCCTTCTGTCTCCTTTCCACCACTCTCAGGGAGACGGCCTTCTCTGGCAGCCACATCTTCGTCAAACATATCATCAAACCTAACATCATAACCACATTCCAACCTCCTAATCCAGCTCTCAACAATCACATCATCCTTATCTCTTATGTCCTCTGGTTCTGTTATCCGACTAAGTAGAGTGTCTTCGTCGACGGTACTAATCAAGATGCTTTCAATGGCCTGCAGTGTCAACAGCTTATTAAATAACAATACAATTTTTCAATGTTTGTATACATGGGACAACTAACCTTAGTATCACCGAGCTCTTTGTTTATTTTCGCCAGGGGAAATCCCTTCATTTCACTCCTCTTGAACTTAGATTGGCACATTCTTGGGCATGTTGGGTCTAAGTTCGCGTCTTCGTCTTCAACTGACTCTCGAAATTTGTCGCCCAATGTCGAGATCGCCTCAAATGCTAGGAGCTACACATATACACAAAACTCTCAACTGTCAATTTCATATTTTCCATTAAAATTCAAAGCATTAAACTCATATACACTTACTTCCATTGGAATACAGAAACCGGGAACTGGCCATATCACACCTTCTTTCACATTCCCATCAAAGTGCCTCAGAGTGTTTGAAATCTGTTGCAGCATGTAATCGAATGACAATCTACCCCAGAGAAATGTTTTACATAAGTTGAGATCATCAACTGCTCTCAGCAGGAATGGCTCCACAGGAGGGGCATCATCACCAGTCTTTCTCTGCCCAACTATAATACTCGATAGGAAATACAAGATCAGCATCCTCAACCTATCGGTAGAAGGTTCCATTCTCTCCTGCACCTTCGCTTTCACGTCTTGATATCTTATTGTTCCACTACCAAAGCATTTCCTCACAAATCTCGTGCCTCCACTGCGCTTGTAGTTCAGTGGGTAGTTCTTGCAGTTCAAGCCAGATATCAGAGCATGTTCTCTAATACCATACCTGATGGGACAACCATTCACCGCAAACCATGCTTCTTTTGTCCTCACTATCCGTACGGCTCTGAGAAGGAGCATCCACATGCCCATTACCTTGTGGTTTTCAATTTGTGGCATGTGGAATATGTGTTTGAACTGTGGATGCTTCTCAAACCAATTCTTCTCTTGCGCACTCATCGGAGGGTCTAATTCCCTAAAGGTTTTAAGTACTTCCGCAATAAAACACCGCGTTGATAGCTTTATCTTCTTCCTATACTCAGACGGTGGAAAGTACATGCCCAACGGTTTGATCGCCTGTGGCTCCTCAAAACCGGAATCCTGCCACAAACATTTTTGTTAATTTTTATTAGTTCTCTAATTTAAGCTACTCCTACACGAAACTATCACACATCACCATTCTATCAAACTAACCTTTCTTAAGTGACTGGTACCTCCTTCTTCCCCACCTCCTTCAACATCATTCTGATCCAAGACAACCTCGTCGTCCAAGTTCGCCTCTTCTTCATTTGACCTATGTTCCTGTTCTCGTGAGTTCTCCTCATTGCCATCCAAGTTCGCCTCTTCATCATCTGACCTCTCTTCATGTTCTCCTGAATTTTCCTCATTNTAACCTTTCTTAAGTGACTGGTACCTCCTTCTTCCCCACCTCCTTCAACATCATTCTGATCCAAGACAACCTCGTCGTCCAAGTTCGCCTCTTCTTCATTTGACCTATGTTCCTGTTCTCGTGAGTTCTCCTCATTGCCATCCAAGTTCGCCTCTTCATCATCTGACCTCTCTTCATGTTCTCCTGAATTTTCCTCATTTTCCTCATTCTCATCAACCTCTGCATCTTTCTCATCTGACCTCTCTTCATGTTCTCCTGAATTTTCCTCATTCTCATCAACCTCTGCATCTTTCTCATCTGACCTCTCTTCCTCATTGTCATCCAACTTAGCCTCATCGTCCTCTGATCTCGCTTCCTCTTCTCCTGACTTCTCCTTATTCTCTTCTACTGCGTTCTCACCCTCTGATCTCTCTTCCTCTTCTCCTAACTTCTCCACACTCTGTTCTACATTATTTACTCCCTCTGGTCTCTCTTCCTCTTCTCGTGACCTCTCTTCTCCCTTCTCTGGTACTACATTCTCCTCAACATCAACCTCTTTCGAAGGAGTGGCTACATTCTCCTCAACATCAACCTCTTTCGAAGGAGTAGCTATATCCTTCAGTGCTTTCGTTTTCGTCGTTTTCTTCTTTCCCTTCTTATTAGTCCATCGTATTTTCGCCATTTTCAATTCATGTAACAACAATGTTCGAATCAGACCAACTTGAGAGAGACACGACATAATGAGACCAATTCGACGCAACCAACGACCAAATCAACATCCGATTCGATATCTAATTCGTCTTAATTTACAAGACACAACCGTTCGAAACCCTAGATCTCACGAAACTTCGAAACCCTAGATCTCACGAAACTTCGAAACCCTAGATCTCACGAAACCCTATGAAATGAAAAATATAAGACCGATGAAAGTAGAAAGCTTCACCTCTTGATGGTAGAAATGGGATTTGCGAGATCTCTTCCTTTTCTCCGAGAGTTTCGAGTTCACTGGGAGAAGAGAGAAAATGAGAGTTTTCGAGAGAGAAGAAAACGAAGAGTTAAAAGAAATAGCACGCGATTACAGATCGCATTTGATTTTAGGGATTTCTCTGGTTTACTCGGTTTACTCTGTTATTTTTGGTTTACCCATTACAATCGGGTGGGTCATTGGATGGGTGGGTTTGACCCAGGTATTCTATGTAAATATCGACACTTCTCTTGGTTTTTTAGTATTTCAATTATTTTTCGATTAAAAATAAATTGTTAACTAAAATAGAGTTATAACGTGGATATTTCAGCTTTAAATTTTTCATCCACGGGCACTGGAGACGAAAACTCGATTTATTAGCTAAGAAGTCAATTTATATCACAAAAAGATTTGGAGTTCTTTCTCCATTCATGTACGACAATGTGTATCACTTGATAAGAATCACATGTAATTCGTTTTCTATTTTTTTAATTATATTTTAATGTATTTTTCTTAAACTAAATTATATATTTTCTGTAAATATAGAAATAACAAATAGTATTTCTCCATTATATAAAAACACACTGGAACAATATTTTCCAAAATTTATTTATTATAAATAAGCAATGAAGATGGATCGAAGATTCTCCAAAGTTGTAACTAGTAATTAGTGAACACTATTAGGTACAAATTGGACAAAAACCCAAATCCGAAAAATGAACTGAATCTGATAAAAGAAAATAGTATCAAATCCGAAATTTAAAATTTTGGTATTTCTAAAACCAAAATCAAATATTTTGGATATTCCAATCAGATTTATATACTTATTATTAAATATAATATCCAAAAATATCTAAAATATAAAGATATATAAGATATTGTGAAGTTATCTAAAATATTTGCAAATATATACAAATAATCAAAGGAAATATCTAAAATAGCTAAATATTACTCAACCACTAAAAATACTTAAAACATCTATCGATTTCCTATCCAAATATATATTTCAAACCAATTTTTATGCTAAGTTGAAATATTTTGGTATACATTATTTAAATTTATATGTTGTATATTAATTTTATTTTTAGATTTTAGAAAGTGAACGTTAGTTTTTATGAATTTTGAATTTTAAAAATAGTTTAAACGAATTATATCTGAACCGAACCTGCAAAAATCCAAACCAAATTTATAAATACCAAAATTGGTTAAAATTTTTAATCCCAAACAATAAATGGAATAAAAGAAGTAATATTAATTATAATGGAATTAGCCTTCCCTTTGTTCTAATTTTTTTTATTTAGAATAGTTGTCCAAAGAGATTTTTGTTGTAAATTGCTATGGAATGAAATAAAATGATCGTTCTATTTTTTAACGTTAGTTTTATTTCAGTTTTAGTAATATAGATGTGTTTATACTTTTTTAAAGAACACATTTTAGTAATTTTTTATATAATATTTTATGATAAATATTTTAGGGCTATTAGAGGTATTTCTTTAAATTCAACATTTTTAAAAGTTTTTATTTATTTGTGTCCTTTCTTCAACGAAGACAACAGCACAAAACTGCCAGCCATTTGCAATTGCACGAAGCTTTTTAATGCAAATTAACTGACGACTGTTTTCAAAACCTTGAAGACATGGAAAAGATTGATTTTGTGTGACCTCTGGTTTAAATTTCTTTTTTCAGTATACCAACGTCTGTACAATATTGTTGATCGCTCTCTCTCTCCCTCAAAATATATTCTTCTTTTCATTCCCCTATTGCAGCCGGAAAAAAAATACAAAATTTACAAGGACGATTCCTCGGAAGCTGAGAAGTCTATACTTCCTCCCTCAGCCAAGGATAACGATTTTTGATCGTCTGGTCAGAATGATTTTAATCTCGAAAATCCTCATACGGTGAAGTTCCGCTTGAATAGCCACTTTCAAATGCAGTGCCCTCTCTCGGAGATGATGGAAGAGAATCTTTTTGCTGAGAGCTCGAACCTAATCAGAAAAAAAACACAAGTTATAATGTTGGGAAGTCCAACGAATAATGAGATTTTTTAGTTATGACCAAATGTGACTGTTACTCACCTCTTTGAGATCTTGGGCGGAATTTCTTAGTGTGGCGTTTGATGAGCCTCTTAGCTTTAGTTATAGTTAGTTGCCGAGCAAAAGGAGATAATTCTACATCACTGTCGCTCCACTCCCCGTGGAAGTCGTTCTCTGCTTCACCTCTCATAGTTCTCATGACAAATGCTTTGGCCTTGCGCCTTTGCGTATTGAAGAGTCCTTTGATAGAAGTAACAAATCCATCACCTGCTCCATCGCTTTGACGCTTAAACCATGGTACTTGATTATCAGATTTCCCCGTGTGATCATTGTCACTTAGATTAAGGTCATTGTCAGCAGAGTCGCGGTTGTTCTGTGATTTGTCTTTGAATTTCTTCCCCTGAAACATTCGATTAGAAAGAGACATGTTGGCTTATCTTGTGCTCATAATCTTAAAGTGGATTCAAAACTGACTATGACTCACCTGCATTCCTGTAACAGACTTCAATACTCCCCAAATGATGTGTTTCTTAACACGCGAAAAGAGTCTTCTCCAAGTACCAGTGAACTCAACACGGTGAAATGTATCCATCAACAATTTGAGGTCATTTACAACAAATCTTGAGCCCTCATAGGTCACTAGAAGCTCCACCTGAAGATGAAAAGATGTACACTAATGAACGCAACACAATCTCTGACCTTAGCTTACGACTAAAGATTAGCCAACATACCTGACTTATTCTAATGTTGTGAAACTCCATCATCTTTCTAGGCCTAGATTTCTTCTCCTCATGTGACTTTCCAGCCTTCTTTTCTTCATGAGAAGAGCGGCCAGGCTTGATAGCTTTTGTCTCTTTGGGCTTCTGTTTAGAGCAATCCTCCTGTTGTTCCACGGAAGAAGACACGGTGCAGGAATGGGGACGTGGAACAAGTTCATTACCTACGGATTCTGCCATATTTTCTCCCCCAGTCCTATCGAAAGAAGATGTTCTCAACTCCTGAGCTGAACCACCATTACTACACCTTAGGCTTGGCGTATTTGATTTCTGCAAAGCAAATGCAAGTAAAATCACTAAAAAGAAATACATTCAAGACTTTCAAGTGTAGACTAAGGTGAAAGCCTACGTGAACAGAGTCGGCAGTGCCTTGTGACAGCGTTGTCGCAGAAGCAGAGAGCGATTCAGAGCTCCTGCGAGATGTTTCAACAGTGGAGTGACTAGTTGTAGAAGAATCACCTGCTAGCCCTTTCTTTACACGTTTTGAGCCAGCTGTCGTGGAAATTTTCCAAACTTCCTGCAGGAGAGATAGTTAACCAACAAACATTCAATACAGGCTTTAACAATTATCAGTATTTTTTTTTCATTTGTCACCTGTCGCCTTTGCGAATCCTGCTCTTCCTCTGGGAAGAAATACTCCCACATCATTTTGTACATTGTTTCTGTCAAGTGGATCCTGAGGGGGTAAATCTCCACCTACAAGATTTGTGGGTATTATCCGACAAATTTTAAAACGCACAGAATAAGCAGGCATAGTTCAACCAACGATATAAAGCAGAGTCAGAACATAAAATCCACTAGCGAATCACTGATAGAGAAAAAGATAATTACATGGAAAAGCTCAAGAGGATAGTGTCCATCTTTTGGTGCTCCTTGCTTTGCATCAACACGAAGCATGAATTTCCTGCAAATTAAAATTTAAAGGTCACTTCTAATGAATTTCACTTGTCAGAAGACTCAGAACAGATACAAAGTTCGAGTGCCTTTAGTTTCTTCGACCATATGTGGAAAGAGAGAGAGGAACCACATTTCCAAAGTCAGTACCAGCGTCAAATTAATAAGTATTGAAGTTATAAGTTTAAGATGTGTAGTTCGATAGCCTTATGATTCCATTGATCAAATATTAAGCCATCAAGACCATCAGTTAAAATTAAATGCTTAGCAAAGCATGTGATATGATAAGCACCAAAAATGAAACGTACCTTCCCCACTCGGCTGGAGGATTCCATGCTGATAAAAGCATATCCGACTTTGCATGAGGCAGACAGTTCCTCAAAACAAAAGACTTGGTCGTGAATCGAGCAACACCAATGTCTTTGTAGTCTCGATCGAAGTCATAAATCTGCATATATACATTCATTTATAGACTAAATTAAGTCAGAAATGAACTAAGTAGATTGAGGAAAGATTCTAACCAAATTTCTCACCGACTCCCATCATTCCACATTCTAAAGAGTGATGGTGAATAACGAAACAGGATATCCATAAACTTACCAGGTCATTTATCTCTGCTTCAGCAAAGGATTTACCGTCTACAAGCATGCTCCATACAACCTTATTGATTTGCAAGGAAATGCACATAGCGTATGATGGACTTTTGTTCTTTTCTTTCTCCATCAGTCGCAGCTGTGCAGCCTTCTGCAGTGCCATTCTTAAAGATACAGAAGCGGCCTTCCTAGACTTCTGTGCACATAAGAGCTCCTTCTTTAATCCTTGCACCTAAAATAAACAAAATGCAACATCAACTTTATATTGTCACGACGAAATAAATTTTACACAACTATTTTCACGGATAGCAAAAGGTGACAAACACAATGATGACGTTTCGGAAGATAAATCTCTTAACTAAATAGTTGCATACTGTCCAAAACAGAATTTAATGGCTATGTGAAAGATTAATGGCTAAAACACGAGTTTACTTGACACTATCATAATATAGCAACTATATATACTTCCTTCTGTAGAGTCTTACCAGTATGGATCTTCTGGTACTAATCATCCACAATTCACCTTCTTTTCCCAAATGTGTGTCATCAATATTGTCAGAACAATAAGACAATTTTCTAATATCATCAAGAAGCAACTTTCGGGCTCGCTCTTTCTCTTCAAGGTTGATTTTTGCAAGTTCTACTTCTTCAACTCCATATGGAACTACCTCATCAGCCTCCTCTTCAACATCTTCATCTTCAGTGGGACATTGGAGACTACTTTTACGAGGCCTGAATTATCAAAGGATATTCTTCTTAATGCTAGAAAACTTCAAAAACTAAACAGAGATAAAAAAAAAAAATTACATGAAGTTTTGCCCTAGTCATTGGTGTATTGAAGTGGTGTAGATTCTAAAAAACCACTTACGGTTATTTCAAGCTAGTTATTTCAAAATATACAAGAGAAAGTGGACGATATTGACATGAAATATGTGGGTTCCCCCTTTAGTTTTATTCAGGTTTCAATACTCACTTTGGAAGCCTTGCAAAGAGGAGGTTAGTCAGAACATCCAGCATAACCTGGAACTGCCGAGAAGTCATCGTAGCGGTTATATCGCGTGAATTGAAAGTGAGCTCTTTCAGTGGTTTCACCTGCCAAGGCAGAAAAATAAGATTCTGAAACGGAAATTCAAACACTATGGGAAAAAAACCTGAAAAATATACTATTAGAAATCGCGTTACCTTTAAATCCGGATTTCCACCTTTGTGTCTTGTATACCTTAAGTACATGTCACAAGGCATGAAGACTCTTTCAAGTAGAGCCCCAGTACGTTTCACTTTAGGCGAGTTTCTGCGAATTTTCGGGAGCCACTGCAACCCAGCACCTGGGTCAACATCAGTCGGAGCAACATGGGCCTGAACATGCACTAACATTACAGAAAATTCCATCCGAGTCCATGTCATTTCAGGACTACATTCTGGAACCTGGGCACTTCCAGTGCCAAGAGCCTGCTCGATTACTTCCACACCAACACGCATAATGGAATTAAACGATCGTGCTAGAACACGACCACTAACAGCAGCAAGCAGAAAGCGACCCTGTTATTCATCAAAGTGAGGCTTATCAGCCAGTAAGAAAACTTTTTTTTATAACCAAAATAATATCATGTAAGTTTTGTTGGTTAACTATATGCATCACACAGCTTGTCAGCTCTAATATATGCTACCATAAATGTCTGAATGCCAGCTAGATTACACGACAATAATTACTTACATTAGCATCTTCTGAGTGAAGATTAAACTGTGGCTCAATGACATTCACCATGAAGTGACGAGTCCCATCTTCCTCAGATTCACTAGTCTCAGCATTACCTAGATCATTATCAAATGTGAATATTCTCTAAGAATTTTCAGTTCTTTGAGAAATGAGTAAGAGAAAAAACTTTCACAAACCGACGTTGTTAATTATAAAATCAAGACATACCAGCTCTGTCATATGATTTCTCAATTTTAACCGAGTGCGACGGTGATGAAAGAGGTTCTGCCATCTCCATAGGCTGGGAAGGGAGGTTTCTTCCAGGGCTTGCAGAAGATTTCAACGTTTCCCCTTGATGTGTTTGCGGACAAGATTCCTCTTGGCTCTCTTCAAGAATCTTCTTCTGTGTATACTGACGAGACGGAGAAGGTTTTGGTGGCTCAAATGCTTTCGATATTCCACCAACAAACGACCAAACAGCATCTCTGTTTGCAATGGTCCACAGGAGTTTGAGGCCATAAACAAAGACCCGTTGACAGTTGTCAGCAATGACAACATTGTATCCATCGTCATCACTAGGGTCTGATCGTATATGTTCATCACTCTCGCTTCCATTCTCAAACTCAGACCTCACATACGTCATCTCCAGATTTCTTCTTCCAGCCTCTTGCCATGCCAATAGTCTTTCCGGATCAGCTTTTGGGGCCTGCCTTCTGATTGTAAAATAATCAGACGACAATAGAAACCCTTCATCTCGATGCTTCTCATTCCTCTTATGGTCCTTTCCAGAGGGTACTCTGTCTATCAAAGCATTTTGGGAGTTTTTTCTCAAAACCTGAACGCTTGCTGGAGCGTAAGGATGCTCATCTTTGTTAATAAAAGCCTTAGGCACGTGAAGATCAAGACCTTGGTATACAAGGTCAAGCACATCCCGCTTGCATTCAAATGTATATTTTTGCTTCCCGCGACTATAGCACAGTTCGTATTTTAGCTTTGACATGTTAAAACTCAATCCTTTGGCAGGATCGTCAGAGTCCCAAGGCATGTAATTTATCAGGGAAGGAGTGGCATCTACACGGAGCATAAATTCTGTCATCACCTTGTCTAGAGATAAATTTCCTGATCTTGCAACTCTTGCAACACGAAACCTAGGCCATCTGGAGAAAGAACGTAACTTGTGAGGAGGATAGTAATTCAAACCCCAGAACTTAAGTATCCATGCCAAATCATGAGCTCCAAGATTCATTGTTGGTGTCTCAGGCTTGTCTTGCGAGCTGCGGAGACCTGCAGTGTCTGTTGGATGCTCAGTACCTGAGGAAGACTGCTGAAACTTTTCAGGTCTAAGAGAGAAATTCCACCGAAGCGAGAGTGATGTTGATCTGAACGGATCAAAGACCTTTTCACGAGGCTTTCCTTCAGATGGAAATGCATATAGGTAATGATTCAAAGAATCTCCAGACTCGCATTCCCAGTCCATTGTGACTTCAAGATTAAACGCAGGGGCTTCAATAAATGCAGCTCTAGAAGGGCCGACCGGAATTTTTAAAGAGTGCCGGCTAATCAAACTCTCCAGACTGCTCAGTTTTATCTTGAAGTCTTTAGCATTGACAAACACACGACCGTCTGACTGCTGAAGTTCAATAGGACCAGTCACTATTTGAAGTTTATCAAGACTCTCATATGGATCCGTTGTAGCAAGAACATCCCACTTTGATTCAGAAAAAGATAAAGTTATATTGCCATGAACATAGTTTCTCATATCATCCCACCAAGGTAAGCTTCGTTCTTTTTTAACGGTAGGTAGAATACCTGGACCTTTATGACTCAAATTAGCTCTCCGAAGAGCAACTGTGAAAGCATAGCTAATGTCTGCAAAAGCCGGTTCATATCCAACTCCAAAGGAAACTTTTCCTTGTTCAAAGTGTATGCGCAGATCTGAGTAGGTCTTCATTGGTGGAGTTGTGCCAGTTGCTGACCGGAACATTCGCACTTTTCTCCATCTGCCTACAAATACGTCTTGGGAAATTTGTGGCTGAAAACACGTTGCCTAATTTCAAAGAACAATAACAACAGTCAAATAATTAGTCAATTGAGGTCATAACCAGAGAACTGTGTGGTAACAAACCATATACTATGGGAAACGAAACCATAATAAGAAAATAACCATACCTGCTGAGCCAGTACAATACGACCTTCACATTTGCCAGAGGTGCCAGAGAGAAGAGGAAGTGTGTAATTTCGCAACTGAACTACCAAGCTTCCAGTTTTCAAGTCAACATTGCTTCCATATAACCTAGAAAAGGGTATGTCGTTTTCTTGACATATAGGATCAAGCTTATTCAATACTTCCATCAAACCAGCATCACCACCATGAACCGCCATCAAGCTTAAATCAAAGTCTGTGGCACAAACAGAGAGAAGAGAGGTTCTAGCAGTACTTGGCTTAAAACCTGCCTGGAATCCTTCCGTACAGGCACCTGAACCCTCTGAGGATGCTAAACCCTGGCATGCCTGATAATACGATTGAAAAGACCGTTTATGAATCTCATCCTTCACTTTGTTAATAGCTAAAGGATCCTGGACATCAATTTCAACCCCATCAAAAAGCATCTTTCTTTCAACTGTAGAGTCACTTGTTTCAGCAACTTTAGGAGACTGAGTAGATTTTTGGATAAAATCTTCAAGAAATTTCAATCTGACAGCCAACTCGCAGGCTTCCTTTTTCATCAAATGATAGTGTTCATCAAGCCAACCTTGAATTGGTTCTTCCTCAATATATGCGGTTAGCCTGCGTATACAAAATCTTATGCGGCCAAATTTTGGGCTAGATTTCTTGTTCTTAGGCTTTGAGCTTTCTCTCTTTCCTGGAAACAGGTTTTTAACCTGCGCTACAGTTATAAGTCTCAAGGCTCGCAACATATCTTCAATCGAATCATCTATGGCACGCAACTGTAATTTGTATGGCATGCAAATGTGCACATCAAGCCCTTGTACTACCCAGTCCCAAGGACCACTTGTCATTACAGGGACTGCATCAGACACCGTAGACGAGGCAGCAGGGATTCTTGATATTTGCATTCTTGTAGTTTTCAACACTCGAGATCCATTAAAAGCAACCATAAGCCCCTCAAGAAGGACTCCTATACACGCATTCTCCGAAAAAATTGATTGCGCCTCCAATTTAACCTCTACCCCATCTCCTACCTCAGCTGATATCGTCAAAGTTTCCACATCAATAGCAAACATAGATTCCTTTTTCTTCTGCTTGTCAGCAGAATTGGACAGATTTCTTTCTTCACCCGAGCCACCATCTTTCACACTAGATCTGCACTCCCTTTCATGTTCCTTCAGCTTTTGTGCATAAACCAGAGATTTCAACCGCAAAAACAGTTCATAGAAAGATAGATGGACATCAGGTTCCCAACCCAATGAAATATCAGTAGCGCTGAAGAGAGAACAAACATCTATGTCATTAAGACCACCAGATCGACGTACAAGCTTTGCGTTGTGCATATCAAACAACTTGACCTTTGAACAAGGTTTATGCTCCTCCATATACTCTTGGTAGATGGATATTGCTCTTCCAAGATCCATTTGCATTGAGTGTTTATCCTTGTTGAGACAAAGGCTAAACTGTGATATTTCAAGAGAAACAGAGTACTTCAGTCTTTTACATTCTTCAGAAGCAGTAGACAGTATGCTCGCTGTGCGTGGTCTGCCATCAGCTAATGAACTAAACGTAACTCGGCCACCTTGTGATCCATAATTGACCGTTTTAGGATCGTCAATAACTGTATTATCCAATCCTGTGTCATCCCAGAAAGTTACACAACAACGTTCAAGATTCAGATTCACTAGCCTAGTTCCTTTCCCAGATCCTTTGGCTGGTTGAACTCCTCCAGTTTGATTCATCTTTTTGCCAGCAACAGATAATGTCTTGTAGAGAGCTTTGAAGGACATAGCATTTGTTATGAGAGATTCAACACGCTCGAAAGAAAAGTATATACCCATTCCAGTGACGTCTACTGAGAGTACCAATTTACTTCTGTAACCAACCTCGTCAGTTGATGTTCTGTCTCTTCTTCCCCAATCCAAGCTAAGCTTTGCTATATGCATTAACGAACCAGAGTTCGGCTCTATTCCGAAAAGGTTTTCTTTAAAGCATTCCTGGTACTCATCTGCCAAATGCAGATTCAGTTCACCAAGTTCAACATGAATTGCTGTGCCCATACTCGAAATGTTATTTGCAAACACATGCGACGACTGCGAACAAAACTGCACATCAAACACCAAGAACAAAATACTGTTTAGCATATAGTAAAAAAAAATTCATATGTTGCATAACTAAATAATTAAACAATCAAACAAGTGAAAAGCCTTACGATGACTGCATTTAAGTTCACTTATCTATAAATTCTTGACCAAAATTGTGTCGGAGAAATATAATTGACTTACATGATACACCGGCAAATCATCAATACCATAGAGTATAACAGCCATCTCGGGGGCTGAAACCGTGCCTGTCCACATAATGGCTTTAGTATCAGCAGCTTTTGATTTTTCCAGTGTGTGAGTGGGACCATGAAGCACCAGTTTTTTCTTTTTCAAGAAATGAAGACGTAACCACGGCTGTAGCCTAGAAATGAATAGATTGCATCGTGTACCTCCCAGCTTTATATCAACTTCAGCTCTTATAGGCAGAACCGGCTGAAAAGAGAGAATATGTAACAGTATAAATTTACAAGCTTTAGAAAGTATAACTCAAACTGATGCATACCAACAAAAAAGACTGCCCGTTCTGCATGAATTCATATGATACAAAAAGAAACCTAAGTCAGTTGTAAGGAAACAAGTAAATAGACCTAGCATTCACAAGTCAAGAGTATTGAGTCAAATGCAAAGGACTTTGAAAAATAGAATAATATATGTATAATTTTCATAAGATTCCAAACCTGAATTGGGATGTAGATAAAAGAGACCATGTCAACTTTCATAATCTCCAAAACAGAGGACCTAGCTTCTCTAAAAAGCTGCAAAGAAACTCAAGAGCACAGCATTAGTAGATAAAAAAAAAGATATAGAAATCATATATCTGAAAGAGCTTACACAACCATACATGAATCTCACTGAGTTCCATCTGAACATCGAGACGTGTACTCTCCCCTGTATCTTCAAAAGATTTTGACTTAACACTCGTAAGTTGGATTCCTGTGATGTTATTCTCAGCAACAAGATCATGTTCTCGATTGACACATCTCACATCCAGTTTGGGTAATATGAATAAAACCTGGTCAGTAAGAGCACACCGTCAGTGGAGGTAAGATACTTTCAGACTAAGAGGAGAAGTAAAAAATTTCAATAATGCAGAACCACAGAAGAAACGTAAACTATTTGGGAAAGTCAAATTCCATTAGGCAAACTAACTAACCTTTTCAGGAAAAGATGGAGAATATTTTGCGAGTGCTGCCACCAGCTGATGCTTTTTATCCGATTTCTTGGCAGATGAAGTAACACTAGTTGACCTTACAACATCATCTGAATGGACAGTAGATGATGAAGGCTTGCTCTTAGGAAACGAATCCTCATCAAAAGTCAGAGTTACATCTCCAGATACAATTTCCACATTTCGTGAAACAATACCTACAGCCCTATATGCAGAAAAAGAACAAAAATTGAGCAAACCACTTAGTACTAAGGATTTATCTTCTGAAACATAAGGGTACACACATCTTAAGGTGACATGAATCTAGAGAAGTGCAAGTGTCCAAAAAAGTCTACAATGTAGTCCATTTAAGCAGGTACCTGTCATGTCCAAACTCGGTAGAAAGAGATAATTCATCACAAAATAATGCAGCAGAGGATATGTCTGATGTGGCAGAAGACGTTTGGGAAGCAGTACACCTTTCAAAGCTTACGCTAGACGACTCATCAGACATCATGCGTGATTCACATAAGTGAACCAGAATCGGTATTACATGCAGCTTAACATATAGATTGGGCTTTGTCCCACCATCCTTAGATATATCCAACTTCAGTTCTTTGACTTCAACTATTGCCTTTCGGGTCTGCATTTCACATAGTTTATACAAAATAGTTTCCACAGATCTCTACTAAAAGACAATCAAATCTCAGTACTTCATATGAAGAAAGATAGTAGACTCAAACTAATTACCTTGACAACCATATCTGCGACAGAAACTGAAAGAAACCTTGCAACATTAGCAACCACCATCCACTTTCCCCTGCCTGAAGTACGAGGTTTCTGACTTTTGGCTTTGGCTTTGGGTACATTTTTTGTTGAAGTCGATGACCTCATTACAACTTCAAGATCACATATCAAGAACTGCACTTTTGGATCTCTAGAAAGAAAACCAACGCCGAGTTTGACCAAGGACTGTCGTAAACTAAGTTTAATTTCACCAGCAGAAACCGACTCAATAGGACCCTAGAAACACACTCAAACAAGAAGCAAGTCATCTTTGAGATTAGTCATCTCAAAACAAAAACAGTAGTAAGAACTATTGTCCAAGTAGAAACAATCATGCAAAAATACTACCACAGCACTAACAAGACGATCTGCTATATAATGAAAAAATCAGAATGAAATAAAATTACATTGGTCTTTTATAGAGACAGTCTTTCATAGCTACATTGATCTGATTCAAGCTTCTACAGAAACAATTTTTGTTTCTCTTGCCAATAGTGCTTTGATGAATAGTTCACAGAAAAACATTATTTCTTAGCTACATAGAGGACAGATGCAGCCCACTACATTTGTCTGATTCAAGCTTCCAAAGGAACAGATTTTTTCTCTATAGACAATAGTGCTTTGATGAATAGTTTACAGAAACATTATTTCTTAGCTACATAGAGGACAGACAGATGCAGCCCACTACATTTGTCTGATTCAAGCTTCCAAAGAAACATATTTTTTCTCTGTTGACAATACTTCCTTTGATGAATAGTATACAGAAACATTCTTACTTAGCTACATAAAGGACAGATACAATCACCAGAGAGATGCAGCCCACTACATTTATCTGATTCAAGCTTCTAAAGGAACACTATTTTCTCCCTTGGCAATACTTGCTTTGATGCAGAAACATTATTTCTTAGCTACATAGCACAAATACACCCCACTCTTAACAGATGCACCCCACTACATAAGAGAGATGCAATCCACTACATTGATATGACTTAAGCTTCTACATAAACAGTCCTTGACAACACATGAATTTTCAGGTCTCACCTTATTAAACTTAACCACCACATCCTTGAGGCATTTCCAACCGCCAACACGGAACACAACAGACGCTCCCAGCACTCGGCTAAGAATCCACGCAAATAACCTTGAACAAATTCTAATAAAAAAGAAAATAAAAAAAAATAACAAACATAAGCTAACATATATACAGAATCAATTAAACACTTGTAATTAAGCTACAAAGGCAAGCTCACATGAAGATCATCCACAAGAAGATGGAGACAATCAAGAAACCGAAGAAGAACTTAGCAGGTGAAGCCTCCATCTCCGCCGCGAATTTCACACTACGAGAGACGAGTTTTCACCCGCCGCCGGCACTGAAACAAACGATTTCGAAGCAGAAGACCATCTTTAGAGTTCGTGAGCAGAGGAAAATAGAAACCCTAATTATTTCGAAATTGATCAGAGTGTGGGAGTTTAGAGGAGGTTCCGTAGACGGAAAGATCGGATCCGAGAGGTTGTTGTCAAGTGTGATCGCTAGAGAGAGAGAGAGAGGGCGAGTGATTTGGGTGGTGTGATGAATGGAGCATGTGTGTGACTGGTTGAGAGATGGTAGTTGGGGATCTAGTGCGGTAAGCTGTAGCGTTTACGACTCTTGTTAGTCAATTTTCTTTCTTTAATTCATTTATTAATTAGTTATCACAATTTTAGTTAACATAGTAAATAATCTAAGAAGAACTAAAATGGTAAAAGATTTACTGTTTTTTTTTCTGTAGAAGATATACTGCTTCTAAAATTGAATATCTTATTAAAGATATATAAAAGTGTGTCTTTTCATCTTCAAATCTGCGTAGATTTTTGTAGATGTTATTCTATTATTTGTTTGTTGTTATTCATTATGTCTTTAAATGATTTAAATCTGTGTTTTTTTTTATTATTATCTAAATAATTGAACATGGAGATATAACTATGTGGTTTGCATATGTGTTCATTTCTGTATAATATACTTTCAGAAAAAAATAAATAAATAACTTATAAATTAAATTCTATCTCTTTTTTCAACTAGTAAAATACATATAAGTTTTTTTTTTTTTTTTTGAAACACAAATACATATAAGTTCAAATTGATATAACAAAGATATAAGTTCAAATTGGAGTTTTTATGTGAATCATTTAGATTTTAATAATGATGAAATTATCCATTACATCATCATAGAAATTTTATTTATATTACATATGATGATCTACTACTCACAATATATGCAATATCAATAAACAATTTCATCGGACAATGATTCTACAATATAGCTCTACATATATATTCGGATCAATGGACAGTTCTACATGCACGATATGTTCGGTTCACACATTCTCTCTGCAGCACATGACCAAAACAAATGGCTCTGTTTGCAACCCTAAACTACCGGTAAACATTGCATTCTATAGTCTGTGAAAAGATACATCTTCTCGAAAGTGAATCACAAATCTAATGTAAAACCTTTAAACCTCGAACACCATACATAAGAGGGTCCACCATACATAGGGGTTATATTCAATCTAAAATTTGAGATAATTTGATTTTTAGTGAAATTTTAGATGATTTCAATGAATTATAAAGTTAAAAAGTATTTTTTTTTTATTAAACTACTCTATAATATCAGTTAAAACCATGCAATGTAAGTTTTAATTATTTAACTAAAAATCTCCACATAAATATTCTGAAATCCACAACTTGAAATATTTTTAATAGCAATGGATTTCCGAATACCTTATGAAATATCAAATTCAATAACAATAAATTTCAAATCTTATATATTAAAACAAAAGTCATGACTTGATTTCATGTGTGATTTTCTAAAAAATAGACTATTACTAGAAAATCATGTTAAATTAACTCTATAATAATCTTATCATTATTATATCTTATGAAAAATCATATCTATAATAGTAAAGATACGCTTAACAATTTGGTTTTGGTAAACTACCTCACACTTTCCAATTTTGTCACGCAAAATATGTCAATAGATATAAGTTTAGGAATCTTCTATTATTTATAAGGAAATATGTCAATAATAGTTAAATGCATCCACAATATATTAACAAAAATCACAGATTCGAATATGGAATATTTATATACCCTAACAAAATTTACACGCTATACATACTAGATAAATTTATTTCGATGTAAGTTTTTAAAATTTTATTATTGTAAAAAAAAAAAATTGTTTAAAAAATTCTTTGTTTAGTAAAATTCTTTATAATATTAATTTATGAAGCTATAAGTTTAGTTTTTAGAAAAAAATTCTTCGAAATTTATATTATCTTTGCAAATTAAAGTATACTAATATTTAATCAAGCTCTATTTATATAACTTTATCTAAAATGAAATATTAATCTAACAAACAATAAATTATAGAAGAAAAAACAAACACATGTTTTTGTAATATAGAAAATTTGAAAGAATCTATTTGATTAAAACACATATTATATAATATTATTATTATGAAAAACATTTACTATACATATCGTAAATATGTGATTACTATAATATATACCAATCTACAAGTGAAAACAAAATGTTTATATAACTAACTATAAATGAAAACAAACACCCGCGCTGCTGCGCGGGTCAAAATCTAGTGATGTTTTAAAATTAATGTTTGAATAACAATACTAGATTTATCATTTTAATACAAATCAATTAAAACTCTTGGTTCAGTACAGCGGCCCCCTCCATAGGTTAGAAGTCTCTCTCGATTAAATATCTTTTTTGATGTTTTGTTTCCGATAAAAGTGAACAACTCATTTTTCGGATTAAGAATTTTTTTTTAGTTTCTACTTTATTGGATATGTATGTTATCTTCTCTCTTCAAATCTTTCAAGATAGAACCTAGTTACAGTCTTTCCTAAAATACGAAATCTATATATTCAAAATCGTTTCAAGTTTTTAAAAATTATAGACCAGCTTCGTAGTGATTTATGAAAGGTACAGCTAATTTTTCTGTTTTGTTTTGGATTAAACTACATAGTATCAGAGGCGACCCGTGAGCCAAGCCCATCAAACACTCACTTCTGGCCGATATATATAAACAAATTTTCCGGTCACAAAATTATAAGATTCATAATGGTGTATTGGCTTAAAACATTATTAGTTAAGGTGGCTAGCCCTGACTTTGATACTTGTAAGTCGCAATAATTTTTTTGTCCTTATAAATCAGTTTTTTTTTCTTTATATCTAAGGGCATATGCATTGAAGGTATAAGAAGGAGTTCAAGAGAAAATTCTCACACTTCGCAAAGAAAAAAAAATTATAATAACTGCCTCTAATGAACTCGGTACACCAAAGCTCTCCCGAATGAACTCGGTTCACTACTATGTCACATGCCCCATGTCACGTGGCAGTCCGCCATTGGTCCATTTATTTATTTTTTTAAAATCAAACGAAAAAATAAAAAAAAAGATAAAAATTGTGAACCCTTCTCTCCAGATTCACTAATGTGGGTATTCTAACCACCGGAAAGTCAGGACCGGCTCTGCATAGAACCCTCGTCAACATACCAAGTACTGCTACCTTAATAGTATGGACTGAACTGGGATAAAACCTAAATCTTTGGCTTTAAAGTCTGATCCTGCTATGGATAAATTTAATGCTATTTATCGGATGATGTGAATCCTGTTGTAAATCAAGAGGAGAATGAGAGAAGTAATGGGGAATTCTCTGTGTATTATTACTGATGAATATATGTTCCTTTATATAAGAACTTACAAGAAGAGATAAATGGAAAGAGTACAAATCCCAAACATACAAGGAATGGAAATACACTAATATGGAAAGTCTTGTGGCCGCCTATGATGCCTAAGGAACACGGCCATTGCTGTCTAGGTTTGGGCCTCTATCTTCTTGGTTTTGGTCTATGGTTATGGCCCATCCACATAATCGTCCATAATAAATCCATGTTTTAGCTTCTTTTGAAAATCTGGTTCGAATTATTTGTTGGTGCTGTGCCCTGGAGAAATTAGTTGGGCTTCAAGTGTAAAACCTGGTCCATAAGTGAATAATGTTTCAACATATTGAAAACTGTTTTTTTTTTTTCTAACCGAGTATCCTGATCCAATCGAAATGGTCCAGACTAGAGACCGA
Source organism: Eruca vesicaria subsp. sativa (assembly GCA_932364175.1). Classification (NCBI taxonomy): domain Eukaryota; kingdom Viridiplantae; phylum Streptophyta; class Magnoliopsida; order Brassicales; family Brassicaceae; genus Eruca; species Eruca vesicaria. Next base: position 138,329 of record CAKOAT010471820.1, read on the forward strand.
AGCGAGTAAGGACACTGTCAGGACGTCACCATGTGGCTCACCTATAACGGTTTTCGGTTTCGGATGCTGCAGCCCATATGTAAATTTCGCAGTGGCCAAAGTTCGAACCTAGAGGCGGGCACTCCAGCTGGAGCTCCTTTACCACTAGACCAAAGCAACTTGGTTAAAAATGGTAAACCATTACCTGGAGAGAGAATGTGAAAGCCCAGGTGACCACGCATTGTAAAAATCTAGTATGGTGCGTATTCGAACTCAGGTCTCTTTAGAGATCTACGGAACGCCTTGACCACCTGACCACATACACGTGGTTAAAACTCCTAGTCTTGAACACGCGGGTCCTACAATGGACTTGAAACAAAACGTACACTTGTCTTATTTGGTCACCTCCTGCAGAGAATAATAGCACATCAACTTTAGTGTTGTGTTGTTGCCTCAAAGAGAGCTTGGTGAGTCGGTGACAAGTGTATACCATGAGAAACTATCTCCCATGCATGATGCATCAAAACCTTTTTCTAACTAAAGCACTAAAAACTTTAACAACCTGGTTTAATCAAACTGGCTTTGTTTCTTTTTTTGGTTTTAATTAGTCAACGTTTAAAACACAAAGCTATACAAATGTTTATTTATTGTGTGTCGTGTGTGTAATCAACGCTGTCATCTCCATCTTCATCCCTACCAATTGCCTCTTCTCCAGCTCCTCTCTAGAAACTCTCCTAGAAATCATCAACTCAAGTCTTCAAAATCATCATTCTCTATGGGTTCATTAACCGTAACCAACACTACCTTACCGAACCAGGACGAGACCGTGACAGAGTCAACAGAATTCGAGAAGAATCAAAAACGGTACCAAGAACTCATCGCCACCTTTCCTCACCACAAAGGCTGGAGACCGAAAAATCCCTTGATTGAGTACGGTGGTCACTGGCTGATCCAGCCTCGCCTCGAAGGCTGCATGTACGCGCAAGAGTTCTTCCAAGCCCAACCTAGTGACTTACTCATCTGTACCTACCCAAAGACAGGTACCACGTGGCTCAAAGCCCTCATTTTCGCAATCTCCAATAGATCTCGCTTCAAATATTCCTCGTCCTCAAACCCTCTTTTAAAACGTAACCCTCACGAGCTTATTCCTTTTATTGAGATTGAATTCGCTTTCTTCCCTCACGTTGATGCTCTTAAAGGCAAAGAGAACACTCTTTTTTCAACTCATCTGCCTTACGGGCTATTACCCGAGTCGGTTTCAAGATCTGGTTGTAAGATGGTTTATATCTGGAGAGACCCGAAAGACACTTTCATCTCCATGTGGACGTTCTATCAAAAGCAAAAGACAGACGATGGTCCTCTCGAGAGTCTTGAGGAGTCTTTTGACATGTTTTGTCGTGGCTTTTCTAGTAACGGTCCTTATCTAGATCATGTCTTGTCGTATTGGAAAGCTTACCAAAAGAATCCAGATCGAATCTTGTTTCTCAAGTATGAGACGATGAGGGCTGATCCTTTAATGTACGTGAGGAGATTGGCTGAGTTTATGGGTTGTGGGTTCACAGAAGAGGAAGAGAAGGAAAGGGTTCTTGAGAAAGTTGTGAATCTTTGCAGTTTCGAGACGTTGAAGAATCTTGAACCCAACAAAGGGGAGAAGGATATGGTGGACCGTCCTTGTAGTTATGCGAATAGTGCGTATTTTAGGAAGGGTGAGATCGGAGATTGGCGGAACTATTTGACTCCAGAGATGGCAGCTCGAATCGATGGACTGGTGGTAGAGAAATTGAAGGGTTCTGGTTTGCTTGAATGGTAAGTAATCCGAGTGATGATGGATCCTTTTCGTTTTCTCTTTTTAATTTCACGTGTTAAGAATAAATTAAAACTTTGTTTCTCGTTTTGATACCCTATGTGTAAATCTGAATTTGCTGCTTATATTATTTGGCATGGCATGAACTTTCCGCTTTAATAATTGCTTATTTCTTTGTTAAGGACCCTTGATGTGTGCTTTATATGCTCTTAGCTATTCTTTTTTTTTTTTATAAAGTTGGATAATTATTATATTACAAACTGAGAAGTATTACACTTCTTAGGTCCCTACTAGTAAATTTATAAGTATAGATCTGAATCGGATATAACAAATCGATTTCGAATTAGTATTGTATCACATCCTATAACAAATAAAGTAATCATATATCATTTGAATCCATGTTAGATATACCAAATAAAATCTAAAATTTGGAAATCAAAAAGTAAGAATATATACTTATTTATATAGAATGGAGTATTTGATGTACTTACTTAAATTTTAGCTATTTATTGTTAGATATTATATCAAAATAATATGAAACTGGATATTTGAAGTCCATATTTATGTTTCAAATGTTTTTATTGTATATTAATTTGGATATTCGAATGGGTTTCTTGAGATATATTTTGAATTTTTTGGGTTTTCGGATTTTTTAGGTAACACTTTGTAAGACCTATTTGAGTTTTTTTTTTTTTTTTTTACATTTTAGATCGAGTACATAGTGAGTTTGTAGAGTGAGTTTCCGGTCTGGCGGTTCGGTTTGGATTTTGTACGGAATTTATATTCAACCCTAATTTCTCATATCAAACTTTTCTCTTACTCTATAGCTCGAGGGATATTAGAAAATTAGACCTTAATAGTCTCATACTTTTTCAACTTTATCAATATTAACATATATGTTCTTTTTAAATATAAAAAATCAGAATAGTTTTTTTATATAAAATATTAATAAGTTTTTAAAAATTATAATTATGAGGAACACTATATAAATAATTTTCTTTTCGATCTTGTAAATTCTTATTCAGTTTTTTTTATATATTTTATGTCTATATAACTGTTGACATAGAATATCTATTTTACGTAGAATACGTTTCAATCTTTTCTTAATGATTTTATCTTAATATATTCATTGCATTTGCATGTCGCAACAACCTGTGAATATAACGTGCGACCAAGATATTGTCCATACCGTTGTTGTAGTAGGTCTTGCGACTTTCGGTCAGTAAGACAAAATGTTGTTCGTTTTGTTGTTCTAGGCTCATGAGATGCGCACCCAGTCGCATATTGAAAAATTATATTTCCAGTCATTAATTTTTTGAGTGGCGGCTCATCGCGCGACATCAAAACAAACAAAATATAAATATAAATAAAATTCTGTTAATATTCTATTTTTATTATTTTCATACCAATATTTAATATAATTTTTAATTTAGTTAAAATAAACAATTTGATTTATCCTAAATTATTTTTAAAATATATCTATATGTATATAATTATAAGCTTAGATAGATTTCATTTATTTATTTTGGTTAAGAAATATTAAATCAATTTTTATATTCTTTTAAAAAACTGATATAAACCTTTTTATAATTATCAATAAATTGTCTTAAACAAAATTTCTAAGAAAATTAAATATCACAAGGAAAACAAATGAGGTTACAATTAAAATTTTATAATTTTATGATTGTAAAAAGTATTGTATAAAATTGTGAAAATAGACGTACACAATATTTTGAAGTTTATATACTATTTTATATTTGTTACATTATTTAATATCTTGTTTGAATGTATATAGTTTAATGATGATGTATGAGTTATTCCATATTCTAAAATGTTTGCTAAAGTGAAAGTCCCTTTGGTCTAGTGATTTGACAAAGAGTCATCACCTCAAACGCCCTTATTCAAAAAATTTAAATCACTTATATCCTCCACTAATCTTAATATCCTTCATCATTTAATGAAAATCTCAAATAAATCATTTCCAAGCGATCAAAACTAAACAAAAACCCCCCCTATGGATCAGTGAACCCATGGGTAAAATATTTAAATTCTATATGTTTCAAATTCGTCAAAAAAATATTTTAAAACCGTTTTTTAATCATTTTTGGTGATTTTCGGAAAAATATGAAAAAACAGTTTTTTGATTTTTGAAATTTTTTTATAAAATTCTATAAATGAAATAAAAAATATTGACGTTTTCAATTTAATTTTATGATTTTTCGTTTGACATATAAAATTAAAAGAAAAAGTGAGGACATTTGAGCTTTAAAGTTTTCAAATAAGGGCCCTTGAGGCAATTACTCTTTGACAAATGATTCATCAATGCTTTTACACCAGAAAGTGTGGGTTACAAGTCCTAGAAAAAGACAAAATTATGCGAACTAAAAGAAAAAAAACTTTTAAGAAATGTGTAGCATGGCGTAATGAGTACCGTCCATGATGGATCCGATAGAGTGGTTCAGGTGATGCATTCAAGCGTAATCTTCATATAGTTGGTAGAATTATCGATTGTAGAATCGTGTGTAATATTTTTTATAGTGTGTAATAGTATAGTTATCTAGCATTAAAAAAATGTTTACTAAAATTAGAAATAAAAATTAAGTGTAATTCTCATGTCATATTTAATTATAACTCATATCATCTGTTATGTCATGTTACATTTTCTTAAAATCATTTGTAAATAGATTGTGTGTCAAATCATTTTTTAAATAATATCTAAGGATGTTTCTTGTCTCCTCTTTTTCCCACTTTTTCTCTTCCTCTCCTTCACCATCTTTGTCGAGCTAATGGAAGAGATAAAAGCTAATGAGTGTAGAGAAGAGTTCCTTCTCACGATTTTGTTTTTGAATAATGATAGGAAGTAACCTTTTTTTATCTGCTCTCTGATCGTTAGACATTGGATTATTGTAAGACAGAAAAGCATTAAGATATGAATTAATAAAAATGTGCACATCGCTCTATCAAACTGCAACACGATATATAACAAGCAATACACCAATACAAACAACAAATAAAAAATATTCTTTAGGCTCATCAGTACACTAGAGACAATAAATAGACACATAAGAACTTCATTTTTTTTTTTGTCAAACAGACACATAATAACTTCATAATTTTTCACATCTGCCATGAAGAAGAAGACAGCAGGTTTCGGCCAGATCCCTAAAAAGAGTTTTTCTTTTTCTTTTTCTTTTTGTGTTGTTAAAACTAAAAGAAAGAAATATATTAACCTCTAGTTCGATTTTCTAATGATATAATTGTATTAACTTTAATCTAAACCCTACTCTCCCAACTTCAGATGTCTTTTTTTTTAAATGTGAGGGATAGCTTATTCTCCCACAATCAGAGTTCCATATCCTTTTTCTATGTTCGGTCGGCAAAATATTAATAATAGGGCGAGTTTTACTGATTATGCCATTGACATGTGGGGCTTACAAAAATGATCTAAATATAAACAACTCAAACAATTCTCTAACATTTTCAATACAACCAAAAGCCCAATTACAATTCAACCAATTGTAATTCGAATCTCAGATTTGAGCTTGGACTGTGACATTAGTTAGAGCGTTGATAGAGGCTGTTTAACGGCATATCATTGGGAGTAGTTATGTATTGGCATTTTCTGAGATTATATAATACTGGGAGTAATTATGCATTGGCATTTTCTGAGATTAAATAATACATATATTGTGGGACATTAAGTTTCTCTTTGAAACCACCTAAATCATTTTATATTTTCTTTATCTCAGATATAATTTCAGTCATAGGTACATATATAGTATCATCTTTCTGAGTCTTCCTTTAGGATCTTTTTCACCACTTACATTGGATTAGGGGTGAACAAAAAAACCAAACTAAAAATCTGAATCAATAAAATCCGATAAAAGATAAATCCAAATAAAATGAACCCGAGATGACTTTCGAATGAATTTTATTCTACGGTATTTTGAATTTGGGTTTTCTTGAACTGAACCCAAAAAAATTCAAAAAAGTTTTCAAAAACTTCAAAAAGTTTATACCATACACAAACTCAATCCTTAATAAGTACACCATTAAGTATTTATAACATACAAAATTAACTCTATTTATTTTAATATATATTTTTGATGATTAGTCAAATATTAAAAATTTTAAGTTTTGACAACTGCATTTAAAATTTGATTATAATTCAAGTTTCTTCAAAACTTTCAACACTGTATGGTTCCTATTTTTATAGAGTTGTTAGTTTGAACTTGTTTTATGTTTTTCTGTTCTTAACAACCACATGTTAATCATGCCACAGAATCTTTATTATTTTAATTTGTTTAATTTTTTTTTTAATTTTGTGAACTTAATATATAATTTCAAGTCACAAATAAGTATTCAGATAACTAATGACAGCCTTGATTACAGCTTAATTTGGTCATACATATCCTCTATAATATATAGACCAAAGCTATAATCAAGGCTGTCATCACCCTCTTCATCACCATAATCAAGGCCTCTTCTGATATTTGTCCGAACACATATTATCATTCAACTCAAATCCCCAAGTCACCATTCTCTATGGGTTCATTAACTGAAACCGACACTGCCTTACCGAACCAGGACGAGACTGTGACAGAGTCAACAGAGTTCAAGAAGAATCAAAAACGGTACCAAGAACTCATCGCCACCTTTCCTCACCAAAAAGGCTGGAGACCCAATAATTCCTTTATTGAGTACGGTGGTCACTGGCTGATGCAACCTCGCGTTGAAGGCTGCATGTACGCACAAGAGTTCTTCCAAGCCCGACCTAATGACTTACTCATCTGTACCTACCCAAAGACAGGTACCACGTGGCTCAAAGCCCTCACGTTTGCAATCTCCAATAGATCTTTAAACGATTCCTCTAACCCTCTCTTAAAACGTAACCCTCATGAGCTTATTCCTTACATTGAGGTTGAATTCGCTTTCTTCCCAAACGCTGATGCTCTCAAAGACAAAGAGAACACTCTGTTTGCTACTCATCTACCTTACGGGTTATTGCCAGAGTCGGTTTCAAGATCTGGTTGCAAGATGGTTTACATCTGGAGAGACCCTAAAGACACTTTCATCTCCCTGTGGACTTTTAATCAAAAGCAAAAGACAGACGATGGCCCTCTCAACAGTCTTGAGGAGTGTTTTGATATGTTCTGTCGTGGCTTCTCTAGCAACGGTCCTTATCTAGACCATGTCTTGTCGTATTGGGACGCTTACCAAAAGAATCCAGATCGAATCTTGTTTCTCAAGTATGAGTCGATGAGGGCTGATCCTTTGCCGTATGTGAAGAGATTGGCTGAGTTTATGGGTTGTGGATTCACAGCTGAGGAAGTGAAGGAAAGGGTTGTTGAGAAAGTTGTGAAGCTTTGCAGTTTCGAGACGTTGAAGAATCTTGAAGCCAACAAAGGGGAGAAAGATATGAAGGCTCGTCCTTCTAGCTATGCGAATAGTGCTTTTTTCAGGAAGGGTGAGGTCGGAGATTGGCAGAACTACTTGACTCCAGAGATGGCAGCAAGAATCGATGGATTGATGGTGGAGAAACTGAAGGGTTCTGGTTTGCTTGAGTGGTAAGTTACCCGAGTGATGATGGATCCTTTTATACTGGTTGGTTCATTTTCTCATTTTAATTCCACGTGTTAAGTTAAGAATAAATCTTGTCTCTCGTTTTGGTTCACCGTGTGGGAATTTGAATTTGCTTCTTTAAATTTGTCCTGGACTTTCCGCTTTGATAATATGCCTTGTTCGGTTTGTTAAGGACAATTGAAGTATGCTTTATAGACTCTTAATTTCTGTGCATGTCACGGTTTACACTCCAATCGTAAAACTGATCAAATTCCCAGTAATAAAGATGTGGACTGATCCAGAATATTATTAAAATTTGACCTAGAAAATGGACTTTATTCTTTTTTGCCCTACTAACTCCTATCTCTATTCTAATTTATCCCTTCTAATAAGTTTTTTTTTTTTTTCTTTTAGATACAAAAATATGGCTAAGTATAAAAATACCCTTAAAGAATTATCTAAACTACAATCCAACCTAGACTAAAACTTCCAAACTAGTCAAAAGGTTTACTTCTCTCCCCTCTTCCCCCCTCTCCCCACGTGTTTTTCTCTCTTTTCTTCAACCTTTATACCTTTTTTTTTTGATAAACCAACCTTATACATGATAAAGATAAAAAAAAATTATATTCTAAACCATATTAGCATTATGATATTACGATTTTGAGTAAGTCTGTTAAGCTCTATGTCATATAATACTCTGTTTTTCGCGGTCCTAAATCATATCAATAACGAGGATAAAGAAAAAAATATGTTTATTTTTTGCAAATTTTAAGTTTAAAATTGATGAATAAGAAAATTTATGGACGAAAAAAATTACAGAATTGGAAAAATCCTAATAGAAAGATGAAGAAATAATTACAAAACTGCCACTTATTAAAAGAATATAAAATAAATAAGATTGACAAAAATAATTGTAAAGTTTAGAAACAAAGAAAATACCACCAGACCATAATTTTAAAGTTTAGAAACAGAGAAAATACCACCAGACCATTGTAAAGTTGAATTTTTAACCATAGTTAAAAACAAAAATAATTGTTACATCAACTACGTTTTGAATATAATTTAATTTTTTTTTTTAAATCTAACCAAATAAATTAGCGGAACTGGGTTGCCTAGTTAACAAACAAGCAACCAAACACCACACCACGAGTTATCTTTCTGTATATTTACAGAAGTTGCATTTTGTAAATAGTTTTGTCTTATAAAATAAAAGCTTATATTAATTTCCGGTAAAATAAATTTGTTTTCGTGGGTCGTATCAAATCAGATAAGAGATATATTTCCTTTTTTGGTCGAAAGATAAGAGATATATTTCTATGTGTATATTTACATAACTACATTTTGTATATAAATTTAATAAAACCATAAAATTAATCCCAAATGAATCTCCAATAATAAAAAAATTTCATTTGGCTATAGACCCAACTCGAACATACGTGAAAAAATTCTGAATAAAGCAAAATGCTAATAGGACTTTTATCATTTGCTAGAGCTCAAATGAAATACTAGCAACAAAGGTTTCTTTTGTTGGTCGTATAGTTTGAAAATCTCATTTTTTTTTAAAAATCACATTTAACATCTATTTATATTTTTAAAAAATATTAAATCATGTATGTAAAAAATTATACCATAAACTTGTATTATATGTAGAGCTAACTGAAGTAAAAATAAAAATAAAACACAAGTGCAAGAAACACATTTCACTTTTAAAACATGATAAAAACTTACAATTTTTTTTGTCTAAAACGTGTTAAAAATTCAACCAAAAAACTTGCCTAAAACGTGTTAAAAATTCAAAAAAAAAACATGTCTAAAACGTGATAAAAGGATAAAACACATGTTTGAAAATTTACACTTAGTAATTCTCAAAGGTGGTAGTAATATTTCCTTCTTCATAGAAATACCTTTGCAAATTATAACATTTTTTTAGTAAAACACATGTTTGAAAATTTACACTTAGTAATTCTCAAGGTGGTAGTAATATTTTTTTCTGCATAGTAATACTTTTGCAAATTATAACATTTTTTAGTAATACCACAGCAAAAAAAAAAAAAACAAATTTCCTAGTAATACCAATGTATTTAGACAGTTTTATAATGTATATAACACATCGGCAGAAAAAATTTCCAGAAAATATGTATTTTCTATTATTCATATCTCATTATGGTATTCCCATCTAGATGTTAGTATAGAAATATAAGGATGTTTTCTATGAAAATGAGAAGTTTTATATCAACTTAAGAAATTAAGATTTTTATGTCTAACTTGACAAATAAACACTTATATGGATATATAATTGCGTAATATATGAGATACATCTTTTAAAAATAATTATTAAGAGGAAAAATAAGGTTTTTAAAAATATGTCTAATACATAGTAGTTCCAAGATATTCTAAGGTAGTTCAAGGTAATTCAAGGTAATTCCTAGTAGTTCATATTACATATAGTAGTTCCAAGTAGTACTTAATAGTTCACAATAAAATATTAAATTTTCAAAGTTTCATAAAATACTATATAAGAATATAATACTAAATATTCTAATTTATATAAAAGACTATATATCCTTCGTTTCATAAAGTATATAGTTTTATTACATTAATTTTAAAACTATAATTGTGACTATTGAAATATATATTTTACTAAATTTATATATTGACATATATATTTTAATAAATTTATATATTTGAAATGTTTTTAATAAAATCCGGTTAACAAAAGAAATATTTTGTGTAAAATCGGAATTTATATAAATATTTTATTAATTTTATTTCTGATTAAAATATCTTGAAATAAATATATTATTAAATTTTATTGTATAAAATTTTTATATAACCAAAATTTATAGAAATACTTTAATAAATTTATTTTGATATTAGTTATTTATTTAAATATTTTTATTACCATGTAAAAACCAGTGAAAAAAATAAAAATAAAAATAAATATTTTATTAAATTTTATTTTTGAAATAGTATTGAAATAATTTGTATAAATATTTTTGAAATTAATTTTTGATTTAAATAGAAAAAAAATATTTTAAATTTGCTAAAATTTATATAAAAGAGATAATATTTTAATTTAGGAAAAGTAATTTATAGATATTTTGTAAATTTTATTTTTGAAATTAATTTTTGATTAAAATATTATTTAAATAATTTATTATTTTATTTTATTTTATTATTTATTAAAAAAATATTTTAAGATATATAGAAAATTGTTATTTTGTTTTCTTTTCATTATTAATAAAAAAGTATAATATTTTTTCTTAAAATTGTGCCCTAAAAATAATCTGGCAAAAAAATAAATTCTTGTCCAAAAACGATTGTGAGACCCACTTGGAAAATAAGAAAAAATAAAAAAGAAAATATAGATGTGGGTCCCACAACTTTAGATAAAAAAAGATAAAAATATAAAAGAAAAAAAAGATAAGAAGGTAAAGGGGAAAAGGGGGTAGGGAGAAAAAATGTGGGATAGTGAGAATATATTTTTTTGTAAATAGGGTATATTTTTTTGTAAATAGGGTAATATAGAATATTATCCCTAGAAAATGTATTTAGATTAGTCCTTATAAAGAGTTATACTGATTTTGTGTGTAGATGCTGCGTTCAAAACTGTCTCTTATCAAAATTTTATCTCTTAACCAACTCCCTACATTTACTCTCTTAGGGGGTGTTATTAGATTAGTCTTTTTAAAGAGTTATACTGATTTTGATTTTGTAAGGAGAACTATGTTAAAATTTTGTGTTATTTGTTTATGATTTGAAATGAGTAGTTTAGATTATCATGTGAAGCAGCATCCGGAACGGGAGTTCTTAGGGGGTAAACCTCATAAAAAGTTAAGAATTCAATCCTTAAAATTCCTAAATAAGAACTGTTTTTAGCGTAACCCAATCAACCTAGTAGTGTTTCGTGGGTTTTACATAATGAAAATGGCATCACAATCATGCATAGCCGTCAGGCATATTCCTATATGCGTACAAAAACTGAGACGGATTCATGGGCTCTTTTCTGGGCGGTCGAGTGTTTACATAATCTACATTTCTCAAATATTATTTTTGAGACATCATCCGACAACCTTCATGACGAGCTCACAAAGCTTGACAACAATCAAAACCCCGCATTTTGCCATATCCGCCATAATATCACTTTCCTTCTGGCAATGATAGATACTTGGAGTCTGGAGCACGTTCTCTCTGAACGGAATGAAGCGGCATCGGCAATTGCTGTAAGTGTCACTCGCGATCAGCGCCTGCAGTCCTACATTGCCAGATATGCTCCAGTGTGACTTCATCACCTTCTCGTTTTGGAGGCTCACCGATAAGGGGTTTGTTTTTTGGTGAGTTATTATCCACTTTTAATGATGCCTAATGACATCCCTTTTTCTTTTTTCTTTTGTTCGTTTTGCTTCCAAGATTGTACTATTGAACTGTCAGTGTTATAAAACGAACTGTTTTTAGCGAATCCTTACACTATTTGCGGGTTTCCAGGACACGTGGCAGCGTGCGAATGGTTATCTTTTTATTCTTTAAAAAAAATTCAAAATATCCTTACGAAATCCGAAATACCATTTTTCTTAAGGACTCCTATGAGTCTCACGGTTGCGGATGCATCTAATGTGAAGAAGAGACATCACGTGGAGTTTGTGGAAACCTAGTCATAAGCAAATTATATATATAATAAAGAGTAGTTGGGAAAATACAATGGATAATCACAAAGCTATCTTTGTGATTAGATTTACAAAAGTCCATTAATTAAAGACTTAATGAAAGACTATACATATATTTAAACTCAAGATTTAATGCAGGAGTACATATATACAAGTCCTTTGAATTGTCATTTGTGTATTGCAAACTCATGGCTACAATAAGATTTACTGTCTCTTTCCAACTCCCCAAGAGCTCAAGCCTCGATTGCGAGAGCTATTCTGGTCTAAAAGCTAGGACGGCGAGGATTAGCTATCCCCAAACCATAGCCACTCGTCGACACCATCTTCTCCAAATAGCAAACGAAGATCGTTCTTTGGTGGTGAATGCTGTAGCTGGGGACATACCTATAAAAAGGTACCCAGGAGAACCGAAAGGGTTTGTGGAGGAGATGAGGTCCGTAGCGATGAAAATGCACCCGAGAACACAGTCAAAAGAAGGAAAAAGAGAGTCCATAGCTCCCCAAGACACTCCTGTTGCGACGTGGAAGTTCACAGTGGAAGGGTACTTGAAGTTTCTCGTGGACAATAAACTTGTGTTCGACACGCTTGAAGGGATTTTAAACGAGTCTACTGTCCCAACTTGTGAGTTTTCTAATCAGTTTCCTTCTTATGAGTTGAAATATTGGTAAGTTTTATAGCTGTTCTTTAAAACATGTTTCACTCTATCAGAGCTGGTTCAGGTTTAATCTTTACACGTGATTAAGAGTAGGCATCAACATTTTACTCGGACTCAAAAAACCTAACCTGGATCAATATAAAATGATTTCTAGTTTCTGCACCAACACTTGATTATTATTTTTTCTATTCTAAACTGATTCTTTTAGATTGATACTAAATATTTAGTTGATTCTCTCGTTCTCTCACATGTGTTCTTACATGGATATAGTTATTTACAAAAATAATTAATCATAATAATTAGTTAACATTTTATTAATAAAATTTCTAATTTCTATAGATAGTAAATAAATAATTGTTTTAAATATTAATAGACTGTTTCTTAACTATACATGCAATTTTATCTATTAAATCAGATCAGTTTACTTATTTATTTGGTGTATATTGGATTGCAATTTTTTCCGAGTTAAATACAACTATTTTGAGTTTAAATAAATACAATCATTTTTTAATACATTAAGTCCAGTATGCAAAAAGTCTGTCCTCTTTCTTATGTAACCCTGTCAAAATCACTGTCTTTTTGTGTGTAGATGCTGCGTTCAATAACACAGGATTGGAAAGGGCAAATAGTTTGGCCAAGGATTTGGAGTGGTTCAAGGAACAAGGTTACGAGATTCCTGAGCCACAGGCGCACTGTAAAACATATTCTCAGTATCTAAAGGATATAGCAGAGAATGATCCACCAGCATTCATCTGTCATTTCTATAACATCTACTTCGGACATAGCGCTGGTGGTGGTCGAATGATTGGAACAAAGGTAATAAAAAACACTATTCACTAAATAGTCAGTAGGAACTTCTCTTAAAAAGGTTTAGCCAAAAAAAAACAACTTCTCTTAAAAAGGATTTACAAATTTTGCAGGTATCTGAGAGGATACTCAACAATAAAGAACTCGAATTCTATAAATGGGACGGCGACATTTCTGAATTGTTGAAGAACGTGAGTGAAGAACTGAACAAAGTCTCTGAGGTATAGAACATAACATTACTGTGAGTGTGAAGCAAGAAAATAAATATAATATGGTAATTTCTTAAGCAGAATTTATGTTTGCATGGGCAGTTGTGGACGAGAGAAGAGAAGAATCATTGTTTGGATGAGACAGAGAAAGCGTTCAAGTTTTATGGGGCGCTTCTTCGCTCCTTGGTGTCCCCTGATTTGTAATGACCCTCTGGTGGCAATGCACAAGTAGGGGGAAGGCCATCAAGAGTATGAAAATCAAATTAAAAATAATTGGACTAAGTCTCCATTCACTTTTTTATTTATTGCATAATAATATATGAAGTCTATGTGGTTACCGAAATGTAGGAACCTGATTTCCTTGTTGTTTCTTTCACATTTCCACGTTTGTTGCAACTAATTAAAGTTCCATCATTCTATTATTAGGAGCACTACAACTTCAATGATAGTCCAAAAACTCATAGATGGAAAAATTCTAATTTAATAGAGTAGATAGATACAAAATGTCCTAATTAAAAGAAACAGAACACAGAAAGGACCCTAGACGAATCAGTACTTATAATTGACCAGTAATTTCTTCTCACTTGAATTTGGAAACTCAAACTTGATGAAGTAAAAAGACAAGATATACCAAATCAAAGATTTGTAAAAAGAGAGGGGTTCCATAACATTGCTGCTATTGGCGTCTGCATCAACAGATATGCTCTAACATATTATATCAACCAACAAAATAAGCAGACTAAAATCTATAGCAGGTTATAAACTTATAATCAAAAAAGAGCTTTTCTCCCAGGCACGGTTTCCAATGACCGGCTACCTAACAAAAAACTTTTATTAACCACCGCACCTACCTTCCAGACACCGTAAAATTCAAATCTGCCACCGCACCTACTTTTCTCCGATGAAGATTTTCCATTTTCTCACTGTAATCTCTCCTTCTCTAAACTAGAAGAAAGCTAAAACTTCAGTCAAGAGATTTTATTACAGTTTGAGAAGCTCAAAATGGTTACCCTTCTACCTAAAAAAAGTTACTCGATCTCAAAATTTCTTAAGGGGTTTTGGTAAGAAGTTACTGTCTTGGTACAGATCTACTTTATTTACCTCCTAGTGAGGATTTCTCTCGAACATCTCCTCTTCAAGTCTTCAAGTCTTTCAAAGAATAAACAGAATTCTCTACCATGGAACGCCGCCTCTCAAGACAAGAGAAAGGAAAAGGGGTTCTCCTCCCCCCAAGAGCAGAACGACGCCGACCAATTCAGATACCGCTCTCAGACAATGCAGCTCTTATAGAAGAAAACAAGCTCACGATTATGGGAAGAGTTACCAACCCAGCTTTCCAAAAACCTCAATGGGTCATGGAATGGCTCATTCAGTATTGGAATCTAGACAGTTCAGTCACAGGAAGAGACCTGGGACCGGAACTCTTCCAACTCCGGTTCGAGACAGAGGAAGCGCTTCTATCTGTTCTTCGCAAAGGACCGTATCACTACAAGCGTTGGATGGTAATCCTCCAAAGATGGGAACCAGTAATCTCCAGAACTTTCCCAAACTTAATCCCTTTTTGGATTAACATTCATGGTTTGCCCCTGCACTTCTGGACGGAGGAATCTTTGGAAGCAATAGGAGAAGAACTTGGCCCAGTTCTGGATAAAGATGTTACTAAAGGAAAAATTAGAGTCCACATCAACGGCTTAAAGAGACTGGAAATGCAATTGCCTATCCAACTCCCCTCAAGTGAAGAGCTGCTAGTAGACCTGGAGTATGAGAAGCTGGAAAAACATTGCTTCCTATGTTTCTCTCTCTGTCATGAGAAAGAAACTTGCCCCCTAAAGGATGATCTCAAGAGTTCGGACGCTCGGCCGCAAGGTATCAGCCAACTCAACACTTTAAAGAAGTTAGAGGATAACAGAAGAAAACATGATAGAAGACCAGACTCTCAGGCGTCACAAGACAGAGAACATTACTCGAGGGACCTCCCTCCGACTAGTCAAAGGTCAGCATACTCGAGACTGCAGGCTCCAGAAAGACACAATCATTCTCATCAAGACCAGCGATATCATAGTGAGAGTAGAGGGTACTCCCAGAGGTCCAGGGACTACTCGAATAAGGAGAGATACAGGCATTCGGATCATTCAGTCTCCTCAAACCCCAGCCATTCTTATCATAGTTATTCCAGACAGAGAGATATCTCTCCTCGCAGGAATTCGCAAAGAAGGGATGCTCCATTGGAAAGGGTTCGCAGTGCAACGCACCATGCAAATTCGCAACACTCTCAGAGCTCCAGAACTCCACCACCTAGACCATCTCGAGAACAAATGGTGACTTCTCCTACTCCGAGAATTGGAGATGTAAACAATAATTCACGTGACAGAATTTCGGCCTTAGAAAGAATAGAGCCATCCTCGCATGGAACTACTCTCAAGAACTCAAGAGATAGAGTCCCAGTGTCGGAAAGAATTGAGCATCCGCTACAAGGTGATGGAAACATCAGCTCCAGAGAACGCGTCTCAGTGCTAGAAAGACTAGAGTCCCCTATGACTGATAACCATAGAGGATCAGGCTTGTCTACCTCACTTTTAGCAAGACTCCAAGATGTAGAAGTTACTTATGAGGGGGAAGGACTGCAAAGTCAACTAATTGGAGAAGGATCAAACTCGAAGCCAAACTATCAGTCCCTCCCCTCCACATTGCAAGGAGAGGAGGAAAGAGTCCCAGCTACGCTCAGGTTGGGTACAGCTTCAGGAGCAAAGAGGAAAAAGCCTGGCCCAAAACCAAAACCGAAACCTAAGCCGGTAACTCAGTCCAAACAACAAGGAAAAAAGAAGGCCACAAACATCACTGGAACCACAAGATCAAGGGGTAACAGGAGTCCTCTTCAGGGGGTAACTTTCAAAAAGCAAGTGGCTTCAAGATCAAAGAACCCTCCGAAGAAAAAGTTGTGTTTGGATCGTGCGGCGAGATCAGAAGAATTACCTTATTCTAAGGAGGTGACTACTCCTTCAGTGGAGAATCAAGAGGCTAACAGGGGGAATGTGGATTTTCAAAATCCGCTAGACCCGATTCCTTAGCGCTTCTAAGCTGGAACTGTCGAGGTTTGGGAGGTGACTTGACAGTTCCTAGAATCCGGGAGATGAAGAAAGACCAAGACCCGAATATTATGTATTTGATGGAAACAAAGAATCAAGATCCTTTTGTACTGTCTACTTTGCAATCTTTGGATTTTAATCATCATTTCACGGTTCCCCCCATAGGACTCAGTGGGGGACTAGCGTTATTTTGGAAGAAAGACATCTCTCTCTCAATCTTATCTTCCTCTCCAAACCTTATTGACACAAAGATTATCTTCAAAAGTAAGGAATTTTATGTGTCTTTCATTTATGGAGACCCACATCAAGAAAACAAAGCGGTATTTTGGGAGAGTCTCTCTTTGATGTTCCAGGGGAGGGGAACTGCTTGGGCAATTACTGGAGACTTCAACGATATGTTAGACAATTCAGAGAAAGTGGGAGGTCTTGCAAGAGCTGAAGGATCCTTCATACCGTTTCGCAACTTTGTCTCCACCCACGGGCTTTGGGATATTAAACATGTAGGAAACCATCTTTCATGGCGCGGACAGCGGAATACCCACTTCATCAGATCCAGGTTGGATCGAACCTTAGCAAACCTAGCATGGGATGAAATGTTCCCTGCAGGAAGCTGCAGCTACCTCAGGTTTGAGGGTTCGGATCACAGGCCGCTAATCACATATCTGGACTCCTCAAAACTGAAACGTAGGAGGCCCTTTAGATATGACAGGTCTCTGAATGATATTCCAGAAGCTCGAGAGATTATTGAGCAGGCTTGGCAATCAGAAGTGTTGGAAAAGGTAGAAGTAAAAATTTCAAGATGCAGGAAAAATCTCATTAGATGGTCGAAGGAGCAAAGAGAAATCAAAGTCAGAGATATCCTCCAGAATCAAAAAGAATTGGAAGAAGCCTTGTCTACACAATATCCAGATCTTGAGAGAATAGAGAAGCTCACAGAGTTATTAGACAAGGCGTATAAAGCTGAGGAGCTTTTTTGGAGACAAAGAAGCAGGATTTTATGGCTGCAAGGAGGAGATCGCAACAACGCTTTTTTCCACGCTATAACCAAAGGAAGAAGAGCAATAAACAGGATTACTGCCCTGGAAAATAGCGATGGAATTCCTGTACACGAGGAAGAAGAGATAGGAATGGTGTTTGCTGATTATTTCCAGAAGCTTTTTTCTGCGAATGGCACCAATGACTTTAGCACAGTCAAAGAAACAATTGAGCCTCGCATCTCGGCTGAGATGAACGAACTCCTGTGTAGAATCCCAGAGGAAAGCGAGGTAAAGAATGCTGTCTTCTCCATCAATGCAGACAAAGCACCTGGAGCAGATGGATTCTCAGCAAGCTTTTACCAGTCTTTCTGGAGCGTAATTGGGCAAGACATTTACCGAGAAATTCGGAAATTTTTCATTACAGGGAAGCTGGAGTCTGGAGTCAATGAGACTCAAGTCTGCCTCATTCCAAAAGGAATCGCTCCAAGGACAGCAGCAGAATATCGTCCTATAGCCCTCTGCTCCGTCCGCTACAAGATCATAGCAAAACTCATTACGCACCGCCTTCAACCCTACCTGTCTAATCTTATTTCGTCTCACCAGACAGCGTTTGTTCCGGGGCGAGCCATAGCAGATAATGTCCTCATTACCCATGAAACTTTGCATTACCTCAAGATTTCAGAAGCTACAAAGCGATGCTCTATGGTCATTAAAACTGACATGAGCAAAGCTTATGACAGGATTGAGTGGAAGTTTTTAGAAGCAGTGCTGACCCTCCCTGGCTTTCAGGAACACTGGATTCGTATGGTCATGGAATGTGTAACTTCAGTCTCTTATACCTTCCTGATCAATGGTGCTACGTATGGCAAAGTAACTCCCTCTAGGGGCCTTAGACAAGGCGATCCGCTCTCGCCTTATCTCTTCATTCTCTGCACTGAAGTCTTATCTGGTTTATGCAAGAATGCTCAAAGGAGAGGTAGCTTAAAAGGGCTGCAAGTGGCAAAACAAAGCCCTTTCATCAACCATATTCTTTTTGCAGATGACACCATGTTTTTCTGTAAAACAAACGAAGGTAATTGCTCAACTTTGATGAGAATCCTGAATAGGTATGAAGCATGTTCAGGACAGTGCATCAACCTGGAGAAATCCTCAGTCACTTTCTCAGCAAAATCGCCTGCAAACATCAAGGAGAGAGTCAAACTCTCACTAGGAATCAACTCAGTAGGAGGAATGGGCAAGTACCTTGGTCTCCCGGAAACCTTTGGTAGGAGAAAGAGTGATGTTTTCACGGGATTAGTGGACAGGATACGACAAAGATCCCACTCCTGGCCTACTAAATTCCTCTCAGGAGCAGGAAAGCATGTCATGCTCCAATCCGTTATATCCTCCCTTCCAAACCACACCATGTCTTGTTTTAAAATTCCGAGTTCTTTGTGCAAGAGAATTCAGTCTGTCCTTACTAGGTTCTGGTGGGACAGTTCTCCTGATAAAAGGAAGATTTCATGGGTGGCATGGGATAAAATGGCGCAGCCGAAATTTTTTGGTGGGCTAGGGTTTAAGGATCTGGAGACTTTCAATGACTCCCTGTTGGCTAAACTTAGCTGGAGAATCCACCAGAACCCAGACTCCATTCTTGCTCAGGTCCTTAAAGGAAAATATTTTCCTGATTGTTCCTTCCTGGAAAGCGCAAAATGTAGCAGAGCATCGCATGGCTGGACCAGCGTTTTGGCAGGGAAAGCTGTTCTGGAGATGGGCTTGGGTTTCTTAGTAGGAGATGGGAAAGATATCAGTGTTTGGTATGACCCTTGGCTCTCAACCTCAAGACCTTTAACACCATTTGGCCCTCCCTCTCAGAGCAATCAGGGATTGGTAGTAAAGGATCTCCTGGACCCGCGGTCTAACAGCTGGGATCTGGATAGTGTCAGACTTCATTTACCTCATTATGAGGATATTATTCGACAGCTTATTCCTAGTTCTCTTTGCCCACCAGATAAACTAGTTTGGCTGCCGGAGAAATCGGGTTCTTACACTACAAAGTCAGGCTATAGGATAGCTCATCATCCCATCTCCCCCCTAGCAGACAACACTACTAACTGGATGCAGCTAATCTGGAATGTCAAGACATCCCCCAAGATCCAACACTTCCTCTGGAGGGTTTTTCATAATGCCCTCCCAGTAGGAACTCTTCTTGCTATAAGAGGAATTCAAGCGGAGTTATCTTGTAAAAGATGTGGAAGTCTGGAATCGATACGGCACATCCTCTTTGAGTGCCCTTTTGCCAAATCAGTTTGGAGTATGGTTCCTCTCTCTCTCGACGTGGTGGAGACCATTCAAGGGGATGATATTAGGCTAATTTTAAGTAGTCTTCTTAAAGCTAAGAACCTGCCTCCTTTGGGATTAGTCTCTGCCCCCCTTGTGCCTTGGATTATGTGGTACTTATGGATAGCGAGAAACTCAATGATTTTTGAAGACAAGATGATGCAAGAGGCTGAGATAGTCTCAAAAGCTAGTGTAGCAACAAAAGCGTGGGAAGCAGCCATGGTTTTAAAACCTCTTGTAGCAAAACCCCCTGTACCTTCGGTAAACTCTCCTTCGTTGAATATTCCCTCCATGTGGGTGGATGGGGCTTGGAATCAAGATCTTTTGTTAGGAGGGATGGGCTGGATAATCAAAGAGGATGGAGCTATCATCTCCCAAAAGTCTATGTCTCGGTTGTGGGTTGGATCAGCGCTGATGGCAGAAGCACTGGCCCTGCTTCACGGTCTCATCACAGCTAAGGAGGAAAATCTTCATTGCCTCCAAATCTTCTCGGACTCTCAAGTCCTCATCTCGGCCTTGCGTTCAGGGCAGGATCTGAATGAGATTGCAGGTGTTCTACATGACATAAGAAGCCTTGCCACTCTCTTCAATCCCTTATCTTTTAATTTTATCAGTCGATCTCTTAACGCTCAAGCTGATCTTTTGGCAAAATCAGCTTTGTCTGTTTTAATTGTTGCAACAAACGTTTAAGTTACTGAATCAAAACAGTTTGACCAAAAAAAATCTATAGCATAGCCAAAAAAATAAACCAAGGAAAAAAAACAATTTTCTCTATACTGTATGAACCAAAGTGTATACATTACACATAAGCAACGGTACTTGGGATCCATACCGTTACACTCAACATGCAACAAAACTCACTTATCTTCACAACACTTGGACGATATAAAATGTTAGCTGAAGAAACAGTCTCTTGTACACAAATTAAATGAATCATATAGATCCCCAGCTTAAGGACCTATGCAATTTACTCGGATCTGCAAGGGGAAGCTAGTTCAATGTAACCTTTGTCTGTCTAAAGAAATCTTTTACTTTTGTTGTCCCGATGTCATTGCCTTAATCTTCTCCTCCAAAATGTCCTTTTCCAAACCATACATTCTGTTCAAAGCATGCATATTCTCAAGGGTCTCACTTAGCGTTCTACTGTCACTCCCATCACATCTCAAATGCTGCATTGGACCATGTAAGAACCTGTTCACAATACCTCTGCTTAAATCATCAACAGCCCTCGTCGTTTTCTTGTTAATATCATCTCCCATTTTCGACATGCACTTCTCCAGCTCTGCCGTTCTGATCCTCTCCGCATAAGCTCTCAACTTCTTGATCGTAGGAACCGTCTCTAAAGAATCCCTCCACGCTTCAAACTGGTTTGACTCCTCTGCTATTATGGTCTGAGCTTCCATAGCTTTCCTCAACCTATCTTCTTTATTAGCAGCAACCACTTCCTTGAGATCATCCACATTGTAAACACGTGCGGTCTCCACTTCATTGACACAAGAACCAACGTTTCTCGGAACAGAGATGTCAACGAATAGCCTCACTCCTCCAATCTCAGGACACGCTGGAGGGAGAGTCTCTACATCCCCCTTCAAGAACAACGGCGTCTCAGAGGCTGTGCTGGTGAAAATAACATCCGCTTCAGCAGCAGAAGCTAGCATCTCATCTAGAGGTCGATACAAAATCTCAACACCAGAGATGATCTCATCACGGATAGCTACAACTCTCTCTTCACTTCTGTTCACCACCACCATCCTTGTGCAACCTTTTGCTACCAAATGCTTTATCACAAGCTTCCCCATCTTCCCTGCACCGATGATCAGCATCCTAGCGGAGGCGTGTGAAGATTCAGGAAGCTTCATCAGAGCAAGCTCAACAGCTGCTGAGCTGACGGAGACAGCTCCAGCGGCGATGTTTGTCTCTGTTCTGACACGTTTTCCGACAGTTATGGCGTGTTTGAACAGCCCGCTGATGTTTCTACCGAAGCCGTTCACTCCTTGACCGACTTTGACAACTTGTTTCACTTGTGCGAGGATCTGACCTTCTCCTAGGACGAGAGAGTCAAGACCAGCTGAGACTTCGAATATATGCTGGGTAGCGTCGTTGTTGTAGAGAAGGAAACGGTGCTGACAAATCTCCGAAACTGGAATTCCACTTGTCTGACAAAATAAATAGTGTTTGTTATTAGCACAGGCAAAGAAAAACACTTCATATGGTGAGAGTGTAAACTTGAAAGAAGTATTATTGACTATCATGGATTATAATGTTACAATGCATAGACTTATATAGAGATGAGTAGTCCTATTTCCTAAGCTAATTATAGATGATGATAAATTTCGTATTCTAATATATTATATATATCTTTCAGGTCGACCAAAACATATGCAAATAACTTCAATACTCTAATGTGCTCGATGTTCAAGAAATCGCTAGGCGGTATTTATATGAGATTATTGATTAGACCTCGTCTAGACCAGTGGTGGAGGTAGGAATCATTATCACAGGGGACAATGTTGATATATTATCTAATATTTGTTAAAAAGAAGTGCAAAAGTTAAGATTTCATGCTTAAACAAGGGGGTCAATTATATATGAGTTAAACTAAAATTTTCATTTGACACTAACAAACTTTATATAGATATTTTTTTAAAAAATCATCCTCACATAGCTCCACACTAGTCTGGTCTTGACCTATTTTTAGAACACTGAATGTGCTACAAAAAGGAAATAAAGAAGCTAAGGGGAAATAAAAAAAGGCACCTTTGACATCCATTCAGTGACTTCTTTGACTCCACGGTGCTGAGAGAGAGCCAAAACATAAATCTCCATACGGTTACAAGTACTAAGTACAGCAGCCTCTTCAATATGATTCAAACCGCACAATTCACCAATAGCGCGTGGCCATTCAGCTTCAGGGATAGCAAGCTTCTCACGCATCTCAACAGGAGCTGTGTGAATACTAAGTCCAATCACCACAATACTACTTCTCTCCTTTGTATATCCTTACAAAACCACAACAGAGAGAATTAGAACAGAAAACTTTAAGACAAGAAAAAAAAAAACTTTGTAAGACAAAACCTTCATTCACAAAATAAAAAAATGTCTTTTTTCAGACCAAACAGAAACATAATTAAAAATCTTACTGTCAGCTGCAGAGTTCTTGAGTTGTTCGAGAGCTGTCATGGTTGCGACATTAGGTGCGGAATCAGTAAGCTCGCAACGTGCTCTCTGGATCAGACAACGTCTGCTTCTACTGTTTCTCTGCAGAGCATGAACACCAATGAGACCAAACGGCGTCGTAGAGGAAGATAGATGGTTATGATGATTGAGTAAAGTCTCAAGCTTTGGGCAAGCAACGAAGGCACTTGAGACAGCCATAGAAATGCTTTCCCTTCTCTTTGTCTACAAAACCCAGATCAGGATTTGAGCAGAGAGAGACAGAGAGGGATGGGATAGCGTGCGATGTGGAAGAAGGAGATCGTTATGATTGAAAAAGGTGAGTTTGGGTTTAGGGTCAAGGTGGTGGGTTGATATTGGAGGGTTGTGATTGGATGGAAATCTTTAAAAAGATGTGTGAGAAAGTGGAAATGGAGAGATTGAGAGTTTTGAGATTTTGATGGAATTTGATTGGAGGGTGGAGGACACGTTTTATCCACACTCGGTTCTTGATTTGGTGGCGTTTGTAATTCCACAGCAACTTTTTCTTTATTTGTTGTTTTCCTATTAGACTTGTGACTCTTATGAGATCTATGCTTAAAGCATTTTTATTAGGAGTCTTTATAAAAAAAAAAAAAACAGAAATATGCGTGCATACAAATGATCCGGATATCTGAAAGGAATCTAATGTAGATTTCAGATGAACCATATGAAAGAGCAAATGCATATTTAAACATGAATTTTATACGGTGTGCTTAAAAAGATTTCATGCATAATCATGCTTATATATTGCCCCTCAAAAGGTTAGGTAACCACTAATTTATCATAACAACATCATTTTAGATAAATATTATAAAATAAATATATAAATTAATGCACAAGTTAAGTCATAAAAGTAACAAAATTTGTTTGTACAGAAATTATCTTGAACAATGTCGTTTTGATAAATTAACAGTTGACTAATACATTTAACGATCAATATATATATAAGTATGATTTTGAGAATTTATATAGTGTTTTGAATTTTTATTTAGTTCATATGAAATATGCACTATTACAAATTTGTGAAAGAAAAGATAAGTGCATGAAATTTATGATGGAAGAGGTATTTTCTTCACCATATAAAAATATTTGAAGTTCAAAATTAACGAGTAAATTTTGAAGATTGTCAGCTAAAATTAAAGTTAAATAATCCTACTTTTAAAATTTTAGTGAAAGTAATTTATCCACTTCAAAAATAGTTTTATAATACCTGCCGTTTTTGTTTAAAATAGATATTTAATTCTATCTAAAATATTGAGAGTTGAAAAAAACACAGACCATATTGATAGAAACAAAACTTCACTTATTCCTTTCTTTTTTTAACACAAACTTACTTTATTATTCAATCTTGTTCAATACAATAACAAGAGAGAATTATCTTTCCTCTTTGAAAATAAGCATAAAATACAACAGCTGAATAAGCTAAACTAGATAGGTCTTCAATCGAAGATGACAGCAAATTCAAAATGGTGCTTGAATGTGTTAGGGGAACCTTCACGACAAAATCGGACAGTAAGAGAATAGTCACATAGTGGGATGTTGGGGTCCAGACGTCATCTACAAGAATTACCGAGGTAATCTTGATTGCACATGAGGAGTTGTAACAGATGCTCGGCAACGAGTCCGAGGAAACATATCTTTCCAGTGGAAGAGGGTATGATGGTGGAGATTTATCCTCAAACGAAGAAGATATCGAAAATAAGCTGAGGCAAAAACCATTAACCTTGGAATTGGATTTTCTTCTACACAATTAAGTCTTGGTAGACTAAGTTTTGGGCTGACAATCTTAATCACACAGATGGGTCAGGCCCAAACAGTAGGTAACAGCAGCCCATTAACTACTGTCAATGCATGACATGAAGCAGATCTGAATCGTTCGGTGGTGCCGATAGGAAGGTCACTGGAAGAGATATGCTAGGGAAAATCTATACCGCCGGCAGGAGTATCCACACATGGAAAGAGAATATCACTTTAAATGAAACGGAGGATGAAGATTTATCGAGTAAACTCAGAGCTGAACTCGTGATATCTTTAGATCTTGTGCCGGTTTGTTGAATAAGGGCATATCATGGTGACTTGTGGGTATCAATCCTCCCTGGAGACGGAGAGCTTGATATTTTTGGTTGAAATCGATGCTATTTGCACAATTGAATAGCTATGACAGAGTCGACGGTGCGACTTGCCAGCGGTAACCAGATGGAGGTTCAACGAGAAAAGCATCTGAAGACCAAAAAAGAGCGGTGGTGAGAGAATCCTCTTGACTCATCACTAGAGGAGTCAACTGAAGTGAAAGGACCACTGGGAGAACATAACCGAAGAGTCGCCACTCTCTTTTCCGTCTTATCATCCACCTGGAACTTCTTCCTTCGTTGGACAAAAACACACACACCAGTTAACATCAGTTACAACAGTAAAACATGAGCAGGAAGCAAGGGAGATGAACAAAGACGTCGTAGTAGCCCAGCAGGAAAACGCGTCGCCGGAGGCCATAGATCTTGGTTGAACCTCGAAAATTGTGTCTGGGAGGCTAGAGTGAACTCTCTACGTCACTTGTTCCTTTTATTACTTTTTCTCATGCAAAACAACATCACCATGGCACTTCCATGTTGTTTGCAACCTACTTCCCCCCCCCCCCCAATTGTCATTTGATGCCTTCACTCAAAAAAATGAAATTCAATTGCGAACTGATTTATCAATGCACTGTTGAAGTAGCATTGGCCCCATGTTTGTCTAGCCATGTCGCCGTCTATGTCTCTCCAGCACATAATATATTGTGACTTGAAACACTAAACGTAGTAAGAAGCGTGAAATTTAGCCAAAGTGAATCCAACGATCAACTCTTACGAAGCCACTCCACTCTTTCGAATAACTAGTGCCCAGTAACTCTGAAATGAGCCTTTCCAAATCTACTCTGTAAAAGGACATGAGAAGGATGAAGAGTTACAAGACTGATGTGTAGTTGAAAAAAAGCGATGAAAAGAAACACCAAGAAAGACGTGAGTAAAAATGTTGTGTGGTTTAAGAGGTTGGAGGACTATTTTACCAAAAAAAGGCTGGAGCACTATAGAGTAATATTACAAGAGACAAAGTGTCTCACATGGATAAAATGCCTTTAAATGTAACAAGTTCAGAAAGGTGTCTCTATGTGTAATTGTTTCTTGAATTCAGTCTATTGATAAGATACCGAAAACAAATCTAAGACCCGTGTTCATTTTGGCTCGATGGCGTGCGTTCATGGTTTAGTGTGGGTTAGCTCTTTCTACAATCATCCGAAAGTCTTTAACCTAGTTAGAAATTCTTCGCAATTCATATATTCCTTTCAAACATAAGATAAATATTTTATTGAAACAAACTCCAGTTTTACATATGAATACACTCAATGATAGTGTTTGCTCACTCTCATAACTCGATCATTCTGTGAGTTAAACTTTATCCAAAGTTACTCGGAAATGCACAGATGTACCATGTTTTAAAATTGAATTTCAACATCATAACTAGGCATGGACGTTTAGATCTTCGGGTCGGATTCAAACCGTCTCCTTTCGGGTCCAGGTCTGTGGGATCCTAAATATTTAGACTCAATAAATACTTATGAATTTTTGGTTTGAGTTCGGGTCGGTTCTTCTCAGATCCAGGTCAGTTCGGGTCTATAATTAAAATATCCATAAAATATCTATAAGTTTTGGATGTATAACATTTCCGGTTTGGGTCAGGTATTTAGGATCTAAAAAGAACCAAGATAGCCAAAATCCATCATATTTATCTAAAATTTTGTAAAATAACTAATATTACACTATTAATTATTGAAATTAAACTTTTACACTCTAAATTGTCATCTAAACTTTCATGAGTAATGCTAGAAAAGTAATATTGAAGATTGCTAACAAAAATACATTTCAACTAAATCATAAACTAAAATATAGAAAATATAATACATGAATTTATAATTTTGGATATTCATATTTTTTTAAGTCGGGTATGAAGTAGTTCTTATCGGTACGGGTCTGTTCGGATTGGTTTTTTTGGATTCGGGCCTATTCAGATCAGTCTTTTCGGTTATGATTCTTTCAGATAGAGAAATTTTGGAGTCAATAGGTACTTATAAATTTTTGATTTGATTTCGGATCAGATATTTTTGGATCGGTTCTGGCTCAGATTTTTGGATCCGGGTCAAATGTCCAGAGGCCTAATCATAACCTTTTAACAAATGAAAACACGATGTTTCAATAGGCAAAATTTTCTGTTTCTGCCTTTGTTCTTGGTAATATAATCGAATGATGGAATAAACGTCCAAATATAAAAGAACAACCAAGGAAATGAGGTTCCTACATTTCGGTAACCACATAAACTTCATATATTATTATGCAATAAAGAAAAAAAATGTGAATGGAGACTTAGTCCAGTTATTTAAGATTCAGTTTTCTTACTAATGGCCTTCCCACCACTTGTGTTGCACTGGAAGGTCATTACAAATCAGGACACCAAGGAACGAAAAAGCTCCCCATAAAACTTGAACGCTTTCTCTGTCTCTTCCAAACAATGATTCTTCTCTTCCCTCGTCCACAACTGCCCATTAAATATAAAATATGCTTAAGAATTAGAATGCACAAACTCTTAAAACTTACTTTCTTTGCAGTAGTGTTATGTTCTATACCTCAGAGACTTTGTTCAGTTCTTCACTCACATTCTTTAACAATTCAGAAATGTGGCCGTCCCATTTATAAAATTCAAGTTCTTTATTGTCGAGTATTCTCTCAGATACCTGCACAACGAATAATCGTCTCTAGAGCCCTTGGATGGAAAATTTAAAGCTAAAATGTCTCCAATTTTTTCTTTTAATTTTATACTAGATTTTGACCCGCGCAACCGCGCGGATGTTTGTTTTCGTTTATAGTTAGTTGTATAAACATTTGTTTTCATTTGTAAATTGGTATATATTATAGTAATCACATATTTACGATATGTATAATAAATGTTTTTCAAACATAATAATATTATAGAATAAGTGTTTAAACCAAATAGATTGTTTCAAATTTTCTATATTATACATGTTTTTCAAACATGTGTTTGTTTCTTCTTCTATATTTTATTATTTGTTAGATTAGTATTTTATTTTTAGATAAAATAATATAAATAGAGCTTGATTAAATATTAGTATACTCTACTTTGTAAAGATAATATAAACTTCGAAGAAATGTTTGCTAAAAACTAAACTTATAGCTTCATAAATTAATATTATAAAAATTATTAAAAAGAATTATTTAAACAATTTCTTTTTTACAACAATATAATTTAAAAGATTTACATCGAAATAAATTTATCTAATATATATAGCGTGTAAATTTTGTCAGGGTATATAAATATTTCATATTACTAATTTGTGATTTTTTTTTAATATATTGTGGATGCATTTAACTATTATTGACATATTTCCTTATAAATAATAGAAGATTCCTAAACTTATATTTATTGACATATTTTGCGTGATTAAGTTAGAAGGTGTGGGGTAATTTACCAAAACTAAATTGTTAAATATATCTTTGTTATTATAGATATGATTTTTCATAAGATATAACAATGATAAGATTATTAGAGACTGAATGTAACATAACTTTCTAGTAATAGTCCATTTTTTAAAAAATCACACATGAAGTCAAGTCATGACTTCTGTTTTAATATATAAGATATCAAACGAAAAATCATAAAATTAAACTGGAAACCTAAATATTTTTTATTTGATTATAGAATTTGATAAAAATATTTCAGAAATCAAAAAATTGTTTTTTCATATTTTTCCAAAAATCATCAAAATATGATTAAAAACGATTTTAAAATATTTTTTTTTCAAATTTGAAACATATAGAATTTAAAGATTTACCCATGGGTTCACTGATCCATAGGGGGGGGTTATTTAGTTTTGATCGCTTGGAAATGATTTATTTAGGATTTTCATAAAATGGTGAAGAGTATGAAGATTAGTGGAAGGTATAAGTGATTTATTTATTTTTTGTAGAAAAGCATTTGAGCCATTGACTCCTGCACAACTTGTAAACCCTTTAAACACACAAGTTTCTAGCGGGTTTAGTGAATAATTCTGTTTTTATTACCTTCGTCCCAATCTTTCGACCACCGGCGCTATGTGCAAAGTAGATGTTGTAGAAGTGACAGATGAATGCTGGAGGATCATTCTCTGCTATATCCTCTAAGTACTTTGAATATATTTCACAGTGAGCCATTGGCTCGGGAATGTCGTAACCTTGTTCCTTAAACCACTCCAAATCCCTACCCAAATTAGTTGCCCTTTCCAATCCTGTGTTTTTGAACTTCGCATCTACACACCAAACACACAGAGACAGAGTGATTGACAGGGTTACACAAGCTGGAGGAGGAGCATTTCGCATATTGGTATATGTTTCCAATACAAAATTAACCATGACCTACGTCATGCGAAAACGTAAGTTTTATCTAAGTAAACTATATTGACTAATATGTTATGTTTATCATATTATAAAAGTTTATTATATCAACAAATATGATAAGAAACAGTTGAGAACTCAAATTGTTATCTTTAATTGTGAAAATCTTGAATAAACTCTCTAACTCGTTTGAAGATATATATATATATATATATATATATATATATATATATATATATATATATATATATACTACGAACCATATTATATATAATCTCATCCAAATAAAAAGAACCAATAAACTCAAAAAAATGTAAGATAAGTAATGTATAGTTTTACCTACATAAATTGAATATTTCAAGAATCTATCTAATAACTCATTTAGCATAGGGATATCGCAATTAGCGCTCAAATAAAGTTTTGGTTCAAAAGTAGCAACCATTTAAAATTACTCTGAAATTGACTAAAATTCTTGTCAAATGGGGAAATCTAAGACCTAATTTGGAACTGAAAAATACAAACATAATTTTTATTACTGTAATTATTCTAGTATAAACAAGTATTTCCACACAACGATCTATGCTATTTTCAAAAAAAAAAAATTGTTTGTGTTAGAGTTGGAATCAAAGTTAACATGTGTGGCATTTTAAGGTATTTATCTTTAACACACATCTTGTTAACTGTTTGGTTTGTCTTAAAACTTTTAGATAAAAAAGCAAAGTCCACACACACCTTGTTGTTTAGTACCCTCTCTGTTTTTCAAAGAGTATCATTTTAATATTTTTAATATATAAAATGTTATTTTAAAATTTCAATGCATTTTTAAGCTTGATTTTATAAACATTTTAACTATCTCAAATACTATTGGTTGAATAGGTGTAATCAATAAAAAATTCAATCATTTTCTTAATATGTGTACAAAATGAGGAGAGTATGTAGTTTAATTTTAAGTGATATTTGCTTGTACGTTGTAACTTAAAACTTACTATTAAGGTGTCTCAAAATTGTTACCACTACCAAGGTGACTGAGAACTTAAAACTGTTCTCTTAATCACTTCAACGCTGAAGAAGATTATAAATGAACCAGATATAGTAGAGTGAAAGCATTTCAAATAATCAGATATAAAAATTACCAATATTTCAATTCATAAGAAGAAAACGGATGAGAAAACTCACATGTTGGGACAGTAGAGTCGTGAATTATTCGTTCAAGCGTGTCGAACACAAGCTTATTTTCCACGAGAAACATCAAATACCCTTCGACTGTAAACTTCCACGTCGCAATAGGACCGTCTTGGGGATATTTGTACTCTCTTTTGCCTTCTTTTGCCTGGTCTTTCGGATGCATTCTCATGGCAACGAACCTCATTTCCTCGATAAACCCCTTCGGTTTTCCTGGATTGCTTATTTTCGGTGTCTCCCCACCTGCCATTTCAGCACTCACCACCAAACTCCGATCTTCTTTTCCTATTCGGACAAGATGGTGTCGAGGAGTGGCTAGGGTTTGGGGATAGCTAATCCTCTCCGTCATTGCTTTCAGACCGACATAGCTCTTGTAATGGACTCTTATGCTCGCGGGAAAGCGGCAAGAGACATTAAATCTTGTTGTAGCCATGAATTTAGAATATACACACACAGTTGAGATAAAAAATTAGGGTTTATAGGAGAAAGACAAGAGGTGTCTGATAAATTTAACCTTGCATATTAAAGACTTCAAGAGAAAAGTGTATATATAAGTCCTTAAGTCTTTAAAATATAGACTTGATGTATCTAGTCAACGGCTTACAATAAAGACAGCTTCGTATGATAGTGCGATTTCCGGCAATAGACAACCGCTGCCTACGCCACATGAGAATATGCTATAGTCTTTCCTTAAGTCTTTAAAGAATAGTCTTTATATACTCAACCGCTTACAACGAAGACAACTTCGTATGATACTATGATAGTGCGGTTTCCGACAATAGACCACCGCTGCGTACGCACATGACAATCTAATTTATTAAAACATGATCATTACTATCTTTTACCCCCCTATCCATACCTGAAATATTATTTTCCATACCACTAGATCTACCTTTTAAAAAAGCCAATTTTTACATAATCTAATTTATTAAAATAGGATCCTTACTATCTTTTACCTTTACCCATACCTGGAATATTACTTTCCATACTACTGGATTTACCTTTTTTAAAAAGCCAACTTTTACATAATTCTAATAAAGCCACGATCATCATCTATCAATAAATCAGTTATGTTGAACTTCATCTATAAAAACAATTACGGTTACCTTCACTAATATGATTTCTTATTCATTAATGGCCAAAATTATATACTTAAACATTTTTATACTAAAACAAAATAAAAATAAAACATTTACCAAACACTAAAATAAATGAAATTAAAATGTCTCAAAATTATGTTACTGAGATAAAGTAGACTGAAAATATTTCAGTTACACAATTTTAGCTTCTGAATTTATATTATATGCACATATTTAAAATAAATAGATACCAAAATATATATCCACATTTACTATTGATATTTAATCTCATAAGCATAATTTTTTTTTAAAAAAATCTACTTCATTTTTTACCAACTATCAAACTTATCAACAGTACAAGAAAATACGGTATATTCCGACGGAGGTTCCAACGGACATAAATGTTGTCGGACATTTTTGACGATTTTCCGACGGAATCAAAAATTCAATTTCGTCGGAATTTCATCGGAATAATCCGACGAAATTCCGACGACTTTCCGATCAATAATATAACCGTTAAAGTCGTCAGAAATTCACAGAATATTCCGACGAATTTCCGACGACATTCTGATAAATTATATAACAGTTGTATTCGTCGGAATGTCATCAGTAAATTCCGACGAATTTCCGACGAAACTTTTGATCGTTGAGGTAACCAAATTCCGACGGATATAACCGTTAGGGCGTCGGAATTCCGTCGGAATGTCGTCGGATTGCCGTAAGCAGTTTCCTATAAATGCAACCTCTCCTCATTCAACTCATTCACTCCTCACTCTCTCTTTACTCTTTCTAAGCATAACAATTTCTTGAAAATCATGTCTTCAGGAGTTTATCATCGTTTTGGATGGATAAACCTCATATGGATCCCAACACCAATTTACTTACAGAAGAATACGTTCAAGGGATTGGAGAATTCATGAAGCTTGTTCAACAACAACCGGATGAAAAAACCGGTATGTTAAGATGTCCTTACTCTACTTGCAATAATAATAGGATTATAAAAGAATTTGATGTTCGGACTCATTTGTATATGAGGGGGTTTTCACGTAATTATAAAGTTTGGTATCTTCATGGGGAAACTGGTTTTGAATATGGTAGTACTAGCGAACCTCAGCCTGTTAGCGAACCTCAGCCTGATATTAGGTTAGAAGAACCTAGAACGGATATAGATTATGATGTAGGTACTGTCCAGATGGTACATGATCATTATAAAGGGGAAGAAGAACCAAACCCCGAATCTAGGAGATTTTTTAACATGTTGGATGCAGGAAAACAACCTTTGTATAAAGGTTGTAGAGATGGTCATTCACTCTTATCTTCTGCAACTAGATTGATGGGTATCAAGACAGACTATAATTTGGCTGAAGAATGTGTGTATGCGATTAATGATTTTGTCAAAGGTATTCTACCTGAGGATAATCTTGCACCGGGTTCATACTACGAGGTTCAGAAACTTGTTGCAGGTCTTCAACTACCGTATGAAGTGATAGTGTATGTATTGAAAACTGCATGATCTACTGGGGATCGGATAAGGAACGTGATAAATGCAAATTTTGTAGGAAACCTCGTTATCAGGAGATGAGGGGAAGAGTTCCAATCCCGTTCAAAAGGATGTGGTATTTGCCTTTAACGGAAAGATTGAAGAGGTTGTATCAGTGTGAGCGCACAACAAAAGCAATGAGATGGCATGCAGAGCATTCCACAAATGGTGAGATTAGACATCCTTCAGATGCGAAGGCTTGGAAACATTTCCAGTCAACGTATCCAGAATTTGCGGAAGAGAGAAGAAATGTTTATCTTGGATTATGTACTGATGGTTTCAGCCCATTTGGAAAGAATGGAAGACAATATTCTCTATGGCCAGTTATTGTGACACCGTACAACTTACCGCCAAGCTTGTGCATGCAACGAGAGTTTTTGTTCCTCTCAATTCTCGTCCCTGGGCCAGAGCATCCTAAGAGATCACTAGATGTGTTTCTCCAACCATTGATACATGAGTTGCAACAACTATGGGCGCATGTTTTTGAGACATATGATATTTCTTGCAAAGAAAACTTTATATGCGGGCAGTACTTATGTGGACAATAAGTGACTTTCCAGCATATGGTATGTTATCCGGATGGACAACACATGGGAGGCTATCATGTCCAGATTCTCAAGATGACACAGATGCTTTCCAACTAAAACACGGAAGGAAAACGTGTTGGTTTGACTGTCACAGAAGATTTCTACCACCTCATCATCCATACCGTAGGAGTAAGACTTTGTTTACAAAGAACAAGCAGGTGTTTGATGGTCCACCTGAGGAAGTTAGTGGGGAAGATTTGTGCAAGTAGTTGAGGAATTTTGGTGCAGATAGGACGCCATATGTAGGTGGACATGAAAACATTCGAGTCGATGCGGTTGGAGAGCTACATAACTGGCACAAAAAGAATATTTTCTGGGATCTGCCATATTGGAAGGATCATCTATTGCGGCATAATTTAGATGTCATGCATATCGAGAAGATTTTTTTCGACAATTTTGATGAACACAATCCTTAACATCCAAGGTAAAACGAAGGATAATTTGAAGTCAAGGTTGGATTTAGTCGATATCTGTGATAGTTCTGAACTTCACGTTGATGAGAACGGTACGGCTTCTTTTCCCATTTATCAGCTGGATGGTGCTGCAAAAGAAGAGTTCTTTGATTGGATTACAGATAGTTTGCAATTTCCAGACGGTTATGCATCAAATTTGTGAAACTGCGTTGATAGAAGCGAAGGAAAGTTTACTGGCTTGAAGAGTCATGATTGTCATGTAATTATGCAGCGTCTCCTTCCGTTTGCTTTTTCCGCACTTTGCCACGTAATGTTCATGAAGCAATTGCAGGTATCTTATATTTTACATTTTAGTTAATTTTTATATTTAACATTAATTATGCTTATATAAACGTAACACTTATGAAAAATTTGTCTTTTATTTATGTAGGGATAAGTGTTTTTTTCGGGATTTATGCACCAAAGCAGTGACTGAAGAGGGTATTAGTAATCTGAAGGCAAACATACCAGTCATCATATGTAACCTCGAGAAGATATTTCCTCCAACCTTCTTTGATGTAATGGAACATCTTGTTATTCATCTCGCAAGAGAATTGAAACTTGGTGGTCCTGTGCAGTACCGATGAATGTATGTTTTCGAGCGTTATATTCATCATCTGAAGAAGATGGTCAAAAATAACAGCAGGGTGGAAGGATCTATAGTCGCGCAGGTGATCAATGAAGAAACTGCAATATCCGCTGAAAACTATTTTCCATCAGAAGTGCATACAAAAAACCGAAGACCTGCTCGGCATGATGACAAAGGGGAGAGAGCAACATATCATGTTAATGTCCGAAGCATGTTGAGAGAAATAGGACGACTTAGTGGAAAACCCACGAAGCGGAGACTTACAGAGACTGAGCACGCTCATTTGCAAACATATTTGCTCACCAATTGTGAAGATGTTCTACAATATGAGAGGTAAAAATAGTCATTCATTTAAATTGTTAGATTAATATTCAATAATTTTATTTCATATTGATAATTTCTTTTTATATAGTGTTTATATGGCAGAGTTGCGTATGACGCACATGCATGCGACAGAAGATGAGCTTCATATTGATAATTTCTTTTTATATAGTGTTTAAAAACGATTTTCTTATTTCCAGTAATATATTATATATAATAAAACGTTTTTGTAATTTTTATAAATATTTAACAACTTTTTCTATACTTAAAAACGTTTTATAAAACGTTTTCTAATTTTTAAAAACGTTTTTTTATTTTTAAAAACGTTTTGTTATTTCCAGTAATATATTATATATAATAAAACGTTTTTGTAATTTTTATAAATATTTAACATCTTTTTCTATACTTGAGAAGATTTTATAAAACATTTTCTAATTTTTTAAAAAAGTTTTTATTTATTTTTAAAAACATTTTTGTTATTTCCAGTAATATATTACATATAAAAGAATGCTTTTGTTATTTTTATATATAGTTAACAACTTTTTCTATATTTAGTAAACGTTTTATAAAATGTTTTCTAATTTTTAAAAACATTTTTGTAATTTTTATAAATATTTAACAACTAAAAGATTTGAAAAGAATTCTGATGTATTGTAATTTTTTTTAGGGCCGAGGATGCACCCACCCGTCCCACATCGCCCCGTCGTCCCTCATACCGTGGCGGCCGAGTTAGTTCGGTGAGCAGTTCCCGTGAATCGGGATCGTCTCACGAACAAAACTCGGTTCCCGGATATGCTCCCCCTCCGTATGTTCCCCCTCCAGTTGTTGAGCAGGATCCGGGGATCATGTCAATTGAACAATTGGTTCAACAACCAGGTCGAGAGTATCTCCCGGTTCTTCATCCCAACCCACAGCCGGGACGTACGACTTGGTCAGTATTTTTATTTTATTTGTATAATTATGTTTTTACATTAATTAACTTTCTAACATGCATTTTTTTAAAGGTTTGACAAGTCGAGCAATGGCATTAGCAGGAGCATCAACAATATGATGTATTCCATGCTACGTACCGGATATCCGAAGTGGAGTGTGATCCCTCACGAGAAACGGGAGTTGTGGTTTCGTCAGTTTGCGGTAACTCTTCAAATTTTTTAAAGCATTTTCAATTATTTTTATATATATCTACTTATAAAATTATCTGTGTTTTATAGCAAGAGTTCACTTGGGAGTCTGGTCTCACAGAAACAGTCCGTCAGTGATTCAACGAAAAGGCCATGGACTCTTATACGAAGCAGATCAACGTGTGGAAGACAGTATGGCAGAAGAACAAGATGCCACGGTTCATCATCGGGACGGTATGGGAGCAGTTGATAGGCCATTGGGGGAAGGACGAGACTGCAACGACATCTCGCAAGAACTTCAAGAACCGGAAGAGCAATCGTGGCGTACAAGGTATGTATGTGCACAATCTCAGCGCTTGCTCTATGTCTTCCAAGGAAGATCAACTTGTAAGTTCTATTCTTTTTATTTAACTTTTTAATTTAATAAATATTTTTATATTATTCCTTGGCTAATGGTTGTTTTTTAGATTGAAGCAAATGACGGTAATCCCATTGATCGTCTCACTCTCATTAAGGAGGCTCACACTAACAAGAAGACGGGTCAAGTTCAAGACCCCGTGATCAGATCTATCGTTGAGTTGGTGGAAACTCAAAAAGAAGCACTTCTAGTTTCTCAGCCTCTCTCTGATGACGGCGATTCTACCGGAGCTTCAACCAACATGTTACGGTTACAAATCAATGATATGGTTGAAAAGGTAATTTTAATTAATATATTTATTTTATAATGTAGTTTACTTACTAACTTTAAATATTTTTGTAGGCGGTTCCTAAAAGGAAAGGAGGTCGTTTAGTTGGGTTGGCTCGTCGTTCTACTTCGGGTCCGGGGTCTTCTTCACAAGCTTCGTATACCGATCCCATGATTCTGGAGCAGCTACGGAACAAAGATGAAGGGATTATGGCATTGGAGGAGCAGAACACCACTATCATTGTTGAGCTGGAATCCCAAAAGAAGACAAAATTCGTCAAAATATGTCTATTCCGACGACTTTCTGACGATTTTTTCCATCACTATCCGCCTGTTTTCTTGTAGTGTAAAATTTCTTATGATATGATATACTATTTTAACATAAAACTTAATGCATAATATATTAAAAAATAAACAAAACATACTCTAGTTTTTTTTTAAAGAAAACTGGTCTTTTGTATGAAATGTAGAATTCGGGCTTATTATTATGAGCTTTCACCTTTTCAAAGCACCATCTTACCCGCGTTGGGAGGACAACATATACTTTCAAACAGACAAACAGGATATTACATTACAAATATCCGTACAGTGACAGGGTTACAACTTAACTTAGCTTACACTGATCTATTTACAAACACGATTGCAAATCGATGTTATCAGATCTGTTAATTACTTGCATTAATTTGTGACGTTCGTTTCTTCAGCGGTCCATGCTTCAGGTTACAAACGGTGGCCTAGTGGCTAGTAGTGTTCGACATTCCTCTCTTTTTTTTTTGGATCAAAAGAAAAAACTGCTAATAGTAATTACATTTTGTTTTTGTTGATCAATCAATGAGCTAATTTACTAATAGTCTTATGGAGCACATAAATTAAAAAGTATTTAATTTTGCATATTTTCAAAATAAAATACTATTATATATATATATATACACAATTACATTTTAACCAATAAAAAAATAATGATATATGAAGTCAATAAATTTTGCATTGAAATTGTAAAACGACACTTATTTTAAAACGGAAATTTTACTTTATAATGAAAAATAAATTTAAATGGAGGTAGTATCATATTTTTCTCACACTTTCAATTTCTTATGATAATTAATTAAGTTAGGATACGAGATCACATTTGTTTTCGTGGGTAACAAAGTACAAACATGCCAAAAAGAGTCTTCCTTTTTTTTTTTTTTTTTGTCAATTTGGTCACTTTTGGACCTAAATCCTCAAATGGAGGTAAGGAGGGGTCAAACCCCTAACGTCAGAGTCCAAAGACAGAGTTCAGTTGCCACTTGGTTACGAACAACCCGACGCCAAAAAGAGTCTGTACAAACCATTACGAGTAGCTTTTACAGTTTTACTCATCAAGTTATGATAATACGGTGCTAGTATCATATATCGACGAAGAGTAAAACTGTTTAGATCTCTATTTACAAAAATAAAATAAAAAAACTGTTTAGGTCTCTTTTTTCAAAAAAAAAAAAAAACTATTTAGATCCATTATTTAGAAATTATACTTTTCGTATCCAAATTTCTACTAAAAATAAATATATAATTATTTTCGGGTATAATGTGTACATCCAATTTAGTACTTGGAATTTGTACAGTAACACAATACAAATATTTACCCAAGCCATTACTGTATTTTTCAGTCTGTTTAATAGTATGTACTAGGAATCGATAAATCAACTATGTCACTAAACGGCCGAGACATATAATTTTCCTACGACATGCAGCCGGGATCCAGATATTATTCTATGTGATTAAATTCGTACTATTAATTGTAATAAAAAGTGATTAAAGTATTGTCTTTTTTTTTGTAATAAAAAGTGATTAAAGTATTGTCTAAGTCATTCTTTAACAAACAAACGAAAAGTCTTGGTCGTTTAGTTTAATATTTTCTACATAAATAGTGTAATTTAGTCTGCAGAATTTCCTCAAACAAGATTCTCACTAATTGAAGAATGTAAGTGGCCTTCCTAGTTCAATTTGTTTGTGGTGGCTTTATGTGCTGGCCTAGTGATTATCTATCTATATATATTCCTATAAATCTTCTAATTATTTTTATGGTGAAAAGCACCCCTAATTTCACTATTATTGGTGGTTTTTTTTCTCACCATTAGAATAAATAAATCTCGTGGTAAAAGAGATATAGCAAAGAGAGTTCAATTTAGAGAAATTCCTTATAATAACCCTTACAAAGTTTTTTTATCTAAATATAATCCATAAAGGTCAAAATGACCAAAATATTTCATTAAAAAGTAAATAAACATTTATACCTATGATAACTAATCTATACTTATTGTTTAAATTTTAAAGGGTGGGGTCTAAGATTTATTTTTAAAACAAATAAATAAATACTTAAAATTTCAAAAAAAAGTAAATAGTTTCAAAAACAATTTTTAAATTTGAAAATAAAATTTTAATTTTTTATTCGATGCACAAATTTCA
Organism: Eruca vesicaria subsp. sativa; assembly: GCA_932364175.1. NCBI lineage: Eukaryota > Viridiplantae > Streptophyta > Magnoliopsida > Brassicales > Brassicaceae > Eruca > Eruca vesicaria. The sequence goes on from CAKOAT010471820.1 coordinate 178,006, forward strand.
AAAAAAGTTGAAATTCAATAATGTATAATACAAAATTAGATTTTTTTATTTTTTAAATAATTATTTATATTTAGATATCTATTAAGTAAGAGTATAAAAAACCTCATTTGGTCATTTTTCTCTTTATGTGTTCTTTTAGTGAAAAAAATTATTTTATGGTCATTTGCGAGAATTAGTTTTCTTTTATTAGAAATTATAATACATATATGACATTTATCTACTAATTCTTTTTTTAAAAGGCAGACAGAATTATATAACTAAATATTTTTTTCATTTTTTCTGAAAGTATAGTCTCTATCATTACTTGGCGAATGTGTTGTTAGGCTTCCTAATACCATAATACCATAGTCGCTTCGGTAAGCTAAATTAGTCGTAGTTATGGATGTGCACTTTGCTCATCATTTATAGTGCAGGCAATCAAAAGATTAAACAGTATTCTCACCGTTTCAATTTATACTAGATTTTATTTCGCACCTCTGCGTGGATAACTTTTTATTTTATAAATATAAAAAATTATGTTATATTTTTGTATAATCTTTTAAGATAATATATTGCTATCATTTTTAAAATAAACATATAGAAAATATATAGTTATATATATACAAATATTTAATATATGTTAACAAATTTATTTTATTTTATTAAAAATTGTTACATAATTTACGAATTCTAATTCTTTTAAAAGGTTAATGATATTTTAATCAACTTAAACGGTGAATGATCTTTTAATTATTTATTGAAATGAAAGTAATTTTTAAATATATTAGTTTACCAATTTAATATAATATTTATATGTAATTCATATATTACTTCTATTTTAATATAATATAGACTAAAATTATAATATTTATAATATTAGCATTTAATTTTATAATTTCTTGTTTATAATGCAATTTTAATTAAAATTAATTCATAATAATATTATACTACTAATTACGACATTAATCAGTGCATTAATTAAAAATAATATTTTGTTAGATTTTTTCTCAATAGATTTTTAATTAAACAAGTAAATTTAAATTTACAGTTAAATAGATTTGTTATTAATATTCTTATAATTGTTTAGAAATGTTATACATTAAAAGAATGTAAATAATTAAATTGCAACTGAATACATGGTCCTAGTATGACTACTTTATAGTAGATAAATATGGTACTTCTCTTTTAATAGAGAAGATGTCGTCGTAGAGAAAAAAATCTGTTTTAAAATAAGTATCGTTTTATAATTTTGATAAAGAATTTATTAATTTTATATTTTTTTATTGGTTGAAATGTGGTTAGATGTATAGGTATTGATGTTTTTATTTTTAAAATATATAGAAGTATTATTTTTTAATCAATGTGCAAAAACTTAAATGACAACTAAAATAAAATGAAGGGAATACTATTTATCACAGTATTAATTCGTTTTCGATAACTGCGATTTAAGTATTTTCAATAACTGCGATTTAAGTTATTTTGTGACAACATGTTCATATCAGTTGGGTTTAGTTGTATAAACAAACCACATCATATTATTACAAGAAAAAAAAACATAATTGTAAATCTCTCAGAATAACAGAGATATTAATAAAATGGAATGATGCATAAGCTCATCACTTGTTTTTCTTTTCATTCAACAACTTTCTAAACCACTGAGCGGATTTCTTTGGGTATCTCTTGCACCCATCCTTGAAATCCACATAAACCAGACCGAACCTAACCGTGTATCCCATTGCCCATTCAAAGTTGTCTAGCAACGACCAAGCGAAAAAACCCTTCACATTGGCTCCAACAGAGATAGCGTCTTTAACCATCTCAAGATGTCGAGCGTAGTAATCAATCCTATCATCATCTTTAAGAAAGACTTTACCGGTACTAGCTTCATCTCTACCATTTTCTGTTATGTACATGACAGGATCCTTGAACTTGTATTTTGCATAGAGGACAAGATCACGAATACCTTTTGGATAGATCAAAAGCCAATCTGATGCAGCCTTTGGACCGATGGGAACTCCGTTTCTTTCCCCTGTGACGCTTGCACAAGGATCAGAGAACATTGTAACGTTTTCAGTGGAGCAAGGGACATCTTTTGCGTATGATGAAGAGTAATAATTTATGCCAATGAAATCATAAGAGCCCTTAAGCATCTTAGATTGTTTTGCAGTGAATGTAGGTAAGCGACCTCCTTTCACATTGTTGACCATGTCGACCGGGTATTTACCGGTCACAAGTGGCTCCATGAAGTAGTCGAATGTGAAGGCCATGGCGCGTGCTGCGGCTAACTTATCCTTGGCTGATTCTGTATAGGGCAAGTTCCAACCAGCGTTCAAAGCAATACCGACTTGACCTTTTTGAAAGGCCTGTCAAAAAAACATTCAAAAGCAGAGTTTTTAAAATTTACTGTACAAAATTATTAGGTCTGGAAATTTTACCCGGACATGAGAACCGACCCAAAACCAACCCGTAAAAGTGCAGTTCGGATAAGAACCGAACCGATCATTTTACCCTATTAGGTTTTATTGTGGAGGACCCGTGGGTCTTAGACCCAATCTGACACGAATCCTAGATTCGATGGGGTTCCCGAAATATCCAAAACTTCTAGTATATACTATATATATGTGTGTGTGTTTTAGTATATTTTTGGTATTATGAGTAGTATTTTAAGTTTTAGATTTGGGGTTTCATGTATAATTTTAGGTTTCAAGTAAAGTTTTAGATTTTTAAAAATTTAATTTGGATAGTAAGATAAAATTTTGGATATTTTATATCTTCGGGTCAGATTTTCGGGTAAAATTTCATATATTGTTTAGGTATTTAAATATTTTCAGGTATTTTGTGTATGTTTAGATACTTTTTTGGGTCGGATCCGAACCTAACCCGAAACCAAACCAAACCTAAACTGATAAGTTCTAATTATCCTATTAGATCCATTGAAATATCTAAGACCCTTACCGACCCGGACCCGACAGGATCTGATCTAAACCCGACCGGAGGATCCAAATGTCCAGGCCTAAAAACTATAAACATTAAATTTTGGTAACTTGTTCAACAAGAAACAAAGTGGAATTTTTTAACACTGACCTTGTATTTTTTCCTGTAGACCTTGACGGCGGCACCATGAGCAAGGATAAGGTTGTGACCTACGATATAAGGCTCTGTGGCTCCATCTCCGGCTGTGCAATTAGGGTTAGTAAATTTGGAGCATCTTCCTGGAGCCATTACACCAGCAACATACCCTTGTTGCACTACTGTCAAGGGCTCGTTCAGTGTCATCCAATGCTTCACCCTATCTCCAAAATGTTTAAAGCAAATCTCTGCATAGTCTCGAAAATCATTCACAATCTCTGCGCCACGAAATCCACCATAAGCATCTTCAAGGGCTTGTGGCGTATCCCAATGGAAAATTGTGGCAAAAGGCTTGATTCCTCTGGACAAAAGCTCATTGATTAGGTTGTTGTAATAATCAATACCGGCCTGATTGATTCCTCCTTTTAGATTCCCACGAGGCAAGATTCTAGACCATGAGATTGAGAATCTGTAAGCGTTGAAACCTATTTGATGCAATAAAGCCACGTCTTCCTTGTAAAGATGGTAAGAGTTGTCTGCAACAGATCCATTGTTACCATCTTTTATCTTCTCTGGGTATTTTTCAGAGAAGGTATCCCAAATACTTGGTCCTCTACCATCTTTATGAGCAGCTCCTTCGACTTGGTAAGCAGACGTTGCAGACCCAAAAATAAAATCTTTTGGGAAATCACTTCGTTTCAGTTTAGGTGTTGAAGAGTTGTTCTTGGCAATGACTTCGTTAAACGCCAAGACAATCAGCACTAGTAGAGAAAGATATTTAACTCTCATTCTTGATTTTTCTTTTGAATGTTAAATGTAATTTTCTTACAAGAAGATGAACCAAGTCGATATTTATATATGAAGAAAGCGCGTATTTGTACTTGGTAAGTGAATCATCCTTTGGAGCAAATTTAGCAAAAAATCTGATAAGAGAGAAAGTTAGACCAGTTTTTTCTAATTGCTAGTTATTCCTTTATTAGTAAGAGATAATATTCAACAGAAAAAAGTTGGTGAAGATATTTTCTCCATCTGTACTTTTGGTCGATTTCTTTAACAAAACTCATTGATTGTCTAACTGTTCATGTCTATCCTAAATTTTATAGAAAAACTAGATTATGACCCGATTATCTAAAGATTAATTTGGTTGTGTACTTTTTTGGGGGACAAATGGCTAATCCATTATTCAAACAAGAGGTGGTTTACAAAGCCAAACCGGAATAGAACAAACAACACAAAAACATGCAAGCAATGAAAGGACAAATATTGTTTGATTGATGTTGGGTTATGCTCAGCTCTAGAGAAAACGATAAATCATTTCTTGTTTGTGTGTCAACCTGCAAGGCAAGTATGGGCAGTTACCAACGTTCCTAGTCCTGCTGGAGGCTTTGGAGAATCATGTATCGAAACTTTGATCATTGAATTAAGTTTTTAAAGAAGAAAAGAGAGTGCTGGAAGAGATAAGGCTTGGTGGAACCGTGGATAATGTGGAATTTATAAAAGAACAGAAACTCGTTTAGGTTTAAAAACGAGCGATGTGATTTCGATGAGTTAGTCGAGAAAGCATACAGCAACACATTCAAAACCATAAGAAATAAGTGGATTTGCAACAATCAGAGAGACAAACTTGGCAACCTCAAGAAAACGAAAGGTTGAAATGTAAGAATGTTTTCTCATGGTCTCAAAGGAACCAAAGTGCAGGAGCAGGAGTATCATGAGTCTTAAGGAACGAGAAGGGGTGAGTTCTTCTCCATAGCAAAAGAGCTTATTCTCAAATAAGCCCCGTCTTCTTGGCATAAGTAACGTGATAGATAAGGTGACCTTTGCATCAATATTCAAAGCTCTAAATAAACCAAAAGATTGGCTGGCCTTCTTATTGAGTTATGTGCAGGGCAAAAAACTGCTTGGGATATACAGTTTGAGGCACCGATATGCAACAGAGGAGCTTAGGAAATAGCTAAAAGTGTGACTTCGGATATGAGGATGCAGTTGCATGTCAGTCAAGGACCTACGAAATGGCGAATGTCTGTGTAATAATCGCTATGATGTTTTACTTAGATATGTTTTTGTATAGAGGTTGTTCTTTAACCTAGGTTTAGCTCTATTTTAAAACAGTATCACACAGGTTCGTGGGGAAAATGCACATTTAATTCCCTAAGTATTTGAAATCGGCAGTTTTAATACTCAAGTATTGCTCACGCATAATTATTCCCCAACTAATAGTTGACTGTGCGAAATTAGGAACGAAATAGTTAACCGTTAACTCCGTCAACCTTTTAACGGTTGACTATTTCGTTCCCAATTTCACACAATCAACTATTAGTTTGGGAATAATTCTGCGCAAAAAAACTTGATTATTTAATCTGCCGATTGAAAATACTTAAGGAATTTAAAACATCAAGTTTTTTTTTTTAAATATAATTTAAAATATTTTCAAGTCAGATACAATCAATATACAAGATTTTTACTTTTTGAAAGAGATTTTTGAGCTTTTACAATAACATGTACAATAATAAAAATAGTTATAGTTGCAGTTTATTGTTGATGTACTTCATGTTTATAAAATCACATATGGATGATTTCATATCATTTACGGAATCATATGTTGTAAATTAGATCTCTACTTTAGACTAGGGATGGCAAAAAATATCAAACCGAATGAAACTGAACCGAAACCGCTCCAAACCAAACTGAACCGAGCTAAACCGAATCAAGAAAACAATATGCTTTTGTTATTATTTGAAATCTAAAGTCTCTATTAACTTTATACAATATACTTAAATCCTAACACTAACGATTAACTTTATTAACGCTTTTTAAAATTAAAAAAATCTATTTACTTTAGTCAATTTTGGTTTGGTTGTGTTCTTATAAAAAATGATGATTTTTTCAGATATTTTTTCAGTTTTATATTATAATCAATTTACATAAAACATGATTTTTATTAAAAGAACTAAACTAAAGAAAGACAATTAAACCAAACTGAAACTGGTCCAAACCAAACTAATTGTAGTTTACTTCAGATGGAAAATTTCGAGATAATTATTTTTATTATTGTACATGTCATTGTAAAAGCTCAAAAATCATTTTTAAAAAGTAAAAATCTCGTTTATTGATTGTATCTGACTTAAATTTTTCTAAATTATATATTTTTTTAAAAAAAATGTTGATGTTTTAAATTCCTCAAGTATTTTTAATCGGCAAATTAAATGCTCAAGTATTGCTTGCGCATAATTATTTCTTAACTAATAGTTGATTGTGTGAAATTAGGAATGAAATTGTCAGCCGTTAAAAGTTGATGGAAACCGTTATCTTTCCGTTAACCAGTTAACGGTTAACTATTTCGTTCCTAATTTCGCACAGTCAACTATTAGTTGGGGAATAATTATGCGTGAGCAATACTTGAGTATTAAAACTGCCGATTTCAAATACTTGAGAATTAAATGCCTATTTTCCCCATGTTCGTGTATGCATTTTTGGGCCGAGGTTTTTCATAATATGGCCAAGGTTTTGATTCTTGAACCCTACCAAAATTTTAGCAAATTCTCAATAAAAAATCTCTTAAATCCGCTGGCCCAAAAAACTGGCTAGTTATGTTTGATATTTACATTTTTGTTTTATTAGGCCCGTAATACATAAACTGGGAGTTGGGATCACACTCCCATGAGTTCTTTCATTCTTTGGTATACATGGGGGCAATTCATAAACTAAGCGCACTTTGGCTGTTGTTGACTTATAAAGGTGGTTGATAGTTAGATACAATCATGCATAGGTCCTCATATTATCTTTGAGAGACAAAAACATACGAGTTTTAATAACATGTAAAGGCAGAGTAAAATAATGTTGATGATAATGTCTTCCACCATTTTTTTTTGTTTAACCTTTGGGTTATTCCATATCCATGGAAAAACTCATATTAATCCGAAAAGGAATGATGTGGCTCACGGATAGATTCTGATATTCAAATAAATAGTAAGATAGATCTATATCCGCGTGACCACAAGATAAAATGTAGTGAAATATTTTTGATCCTAAACTACTAAACAATCTCAAAATTCATTTACCACTAGACAATTATCTTGTGGTTTAATGTCTTCTAACTTGATAGCAAGAGAGCATGTACCATGATTCTTGTCAAATTTATTTCCAAACCATTTGCTGCAGCTAGAAACTGAGGCTCTACAGCATACATGCAAGTTTGGTTTTGCATTGAAATAATGACATAATTTAACATTATGCATTATATAGACCATAAAATTAATTAGAATTTTGTCATAGTCAGAACTTTAGATCATTTTTATGCCAAACAAACCGAACTGAATAAACTGATATGAATTATTATAATATACACATAAAATATATTAAAATATAATTTATGTATGATATCAATTCAACTTATATTTTTTTAAAGCTAGGTAATTATGGTGTTACAAACTATGAAATTATTACTGACGATTTTACACCTCCACAATATTAATTATTTTATGAAGTTTCACATCTTGACTCCATCATCTCTGTTGCCTTATGGATTGTGTTGCCTTATGGAATCTACGATACTCTTTGCAACAAGCTTCAAATCTCATGTCAATTTTTTTCCATTAAGTTGAATAATTATCTCTTCTCTAAGATTTGAAACTCAGATATTCTAGTGTAAAAGTATTAAAACCCCAGTCTAGTGGTAAATGAATTTTGAGATTGTTTAGTAGTCCGGGTTCAAAGATATTTCATTACATTTTATCTTTTTTTCTTACAAAAAAAAGCATTAAAACCCCTTAATCAAACCATTATACTAAATGGACTTCCCCAAAGTTATTTATATATCTATTTATTTATATCCTTAAATAAATACCGAAATCCCACCAACAAATAGATTTTAATCGCACTGGGTTTCTAAAACCTGTATATCCTAAGACCCTAAAAACAAAGCAAAAAAAATGAAAGAAAATGCTTAGTAGCTAGTAGCCACAACTGTGAGCTAGCGTCTTTCTACTCATGCACTTAAACATTATAATGAAGCTATTGAAAACTCATTCTGGATGAGTACTTTAATAAAGAAAATTCGATCCAAATCTCTGTCGCACCATCGGAGCACAATAGTACATACAAAACTGAATTGTCGTCCATTATATTTATTAAATTTTTCTAGTTTCTGGAACTCACATGATTTTACCAATATAATTCGTACTGCGTAGTGCATTACTTAGTGCACGGTTGCTTCATGATTACTACATGTTAAAAAACACTTGTGGGATTGAACAAGGAACTGTTGAAAGATGCAACTTCTGTTATACATGTCGGCAAAAACCGGTACGTAAAGATGCTTCTTTCCATGATGCAAGATTTGGTGAAGAGATTGGGAAACCACCCAATTGGGGCGTGGAATCGGATTCGTGTGTGCAGTTTTGATGATGGACACCTTCGATGAGACAATTCCTTCTGTGTTTTGGGGGTTAATCGTATGATTAAAATTAATTGAGGCAACGGTGTCATGTACAATGAGTACTAATTCGTTTTCGCTTTTCAGGGATTTTTCACTCGTTGCTTTTTAGTCTGATAGAATAAGAGCATCTTGGTTTGGTGCAATGCATCTCCACTCTACTTTGAGCCTTTGATGCTTAGTATTGTACCAACGTGACACAAGTTCTATATGTCAAGTCAATGTAATATTTAACGCTAATAAAAGTGAGGATTATAACTTAGTTGGTCCTTGTTTGTCACTCCACTTTGTGCGGTTCTCTATTGTACAACATTTTTTATCGCGCAGCATGTAGTAGTATTATACTATTTTCCTTTCATTTTTTCAGACACATATATATACCTGTTACCGGTATTTAGAAAATCGTTAAACGGTATTTAGGTGCTTTTTATGAGATTATTGATTACCGCCGAGACTGATTTTTTTAAAAAATGCTTCATTAAGATCTGATTTCCTGAGTACACGAACGCCTTAGACACCAACTGAGCCGAATTTTAGAATATTTCCTATTACAAACAGAACATCAAAGTTGTGTAGCAAATCATGTTTCCTGTAACAAGTATACCTATTACAAACATAACATCAAAGTTGTTCATACTCTAAATTGATTGAGACGCAGCCGCTGGAGATGTCCTAATAGATTGTATATTTATACTAGGACCGGTCCGCGCTACGCGCGGAATGTGATTTACGTGTGATGTACTTAATTATGTAATTGTAAATTTTCTTTGAGTGTTTTTATATAAGTTGTTGTAAGAAAAGTTACGTTTATGGTTTTTAAAAATGTTAAGGTGTAAAAGGATTACGGATTATGGATGACGTGTAGGTGGTATTTGTTGTTGTTTGTTTTTCGGTAGTTATGAATCCATAATCGGTTTGTTAATTATGAGTTGCGATATTTTGGACTCTCAAGTTGTGGTTCTCATGATTTATCATTTGAATTGATGGATTGGCCATTACATAACTGTGTTTCGTTAGGTTTTATGTTAGACTAAATATGATATTGAAGATCTGAATAAAATAATGAAAGTATTAATCAATTTTTATATTATAAATTAAAATTAAATGTGTAGTTAATCAGTTACGCATGCAAGTTCAGTTTTCTAAAACCGAATCATCGTCGGTTTTCGGTTAACCAAAAATTTTAAAACCATTTTTGAAATTAACCGAATTAAATTTTAGTTTGGTTCGGTTCTCTTCTCAGTTATTTTCGGTTTTGAAACCACAAAGCAAAAATAACCTATTATTTTGGTTTTTGGTTATTTTCGGCATATAATTTTCTTTAAAAAATGTTATTTTATTTAAATTTGATCATTTGGTTAACTTTGGTTATTTTCGGTTAAATTTGGTTTGATTTTTGGTTATCTTCGATTATTATTGATTATTTTGGGTATAGAAAAAATAAAATTTTTAAAAATGAACCGAACCGATAACCAAATTAATTTTAAAACCTCTACCGAACCAAACCAAACTCAAAATTGAAACCGAACTGAAAACTGAAAATTTTGGTTTGGTTCGGACAAAATATGCAGGCCTAATAGTTATAATATCCCGTTATATTATTTCAATTCATTTAAGGTTGTTGCTTAGTTGTAAAGAATATATTGTTTTGATGTATAAGTACTAATGTATGATTTTAGAAGGTAAGGTTCCAAATGGGGTAGCGGCAGAAGTGCAGTTCTCATGTACTCAAATCATCATTCACGTTTTTTTTTTACTTTTAAAATGTATTGAGTGAGAGATCTACATATAGGTAATATTTTTTTTTTTGTAGAAAAAGCAGGAGATACGCGAATGCATGCACATCTCACACGTTAACATTTGGTGGTGTTAATCTTTTTCTTTTTTTTGATCAGTAAATAATTTTGTTACAAACACTTAATTTTAAAATAAATTTATATATTCTTAAACAATACAAAACTATCATTGTCTACTTATTTTTATTTTTACTTTTTCATATAATTTCTACATTTAGTTAAATAATTATATTTATATAATGCGTGTTTAATTATAATATGTATCATGAAACTATAGTAATATAATATAAATATGTATATGAATGGAAGAGATGCATATTTCGTTAAATTGTAATATCTTTTATATTTTTATTTTAAAATTGTGATAACATAGTTTTAGAACAGTAAAATATATTTCGTAAAAATTGCGGTAACATATTTTCATTAAATTTTAATGTCTTTCATATTTTGTTTTCATTAAAAGGCAGTAATATGTTATTTAAGTATTATATTTATATATGATATGTTTTGATATATTTCATTGTAATTTTTATTATTTATAATCTAATCTATTTTATTTAAACTATTTTATCATTCAAAATCATAATAATTGTTTGATATATTGGATATGCATCGCTCATGCTTGATCTATATAATTTATTTGATTTGCATTTGACATGTTGATCTGCATAATCTGCATCTCTTGAACCGCTTGTACTATTCGAAACCTTAAGTTATATGTATTTGTTTACTATTATGTAAACAATTTGGTTTTATTTTTCATTTTTCCATTAGTTTCTTTACTTTTAGAGTTTTATTTTAATAATTTTTAGTTTATTGTAAGGGGATACTATCATTTAATGTTTTTTGTTCAATGCAGTTAATATTTTTTATTTATACGAAGATTATATTTGAAGGAACTGAAGATACGTAAATAGCAATAAAGATGATGAAGATATATATAATTTTTGTTTTGCATGTCGTTGAACTACGTTTATTTTTAATTTGGGATAATGGATTCTTTTATTCTAATATTTTCTTTAATATATTTTATAGACTTTTAATAATCTTTATAAGTTTAGTTTTTTGTATGTAAATATGATGACACTGTAATATTAAAATTGTGATAAATTTATTTATTTTATTACATGATTTAAAAAAAAAAGAATTGATATTTGTTAACATATTGGTGCCAATAAAGTATTTGAATTGAAATGAATCAATTATAAAATTATTTATGAAGTTTCTAACGTCTTCTAAAAGATTTAGTCTATAAAATAAGGTAGTAAATTTAAAAAGAAGCCTAAATTGATAAATATGTTAAACCTAAATTGATGTGTCGGGCTCATGTCGTCCGAGAAGGTATAACTTTACATATACATAGTTTTGAAAGAAAAAATATTATTTCCTATCAAAATATAATATCTTTAACGTGAACTTTTATTATTGTTGTTGTTACTAACCAAGTAGAAAAAACTGGTCAAATAAAAGATAGATTACATGAATCCAACAGCTTGCAAACACTATGCTACAAAGGTTCTTCTCCTTCACGTTCTTTTGAAAGTTGAGGGTCTTGATACGATAAGCAAAGAGAGTCAAAGAGGATTATCCATTTTCCGGCAACATTTTAAGGCTCATGTCTCCGACACCAGCATCTGCATTATCAAACTTTTGTCTCCTACTTGAAATGTGATGATACCGTACAACTTCAAAGCCGCTGGTGTAGCCCAGTAGAACCATCTTCACCACATCGGTATTTGCTATGTAACTAAACTTATAAGTTAGATACATTCTTTTTGTTATTGATTATGTAAGGTGATGAAGATTGTTACCGGCCTTGGGGTGAGGAAACCTGAGAAAGAAACTAAGGAGAAAGGACATGCATCCCAACAATCTGATAGTTTGGTGTCCCAACATGATATAGCGTGGAATATATGAAGCTCTTTAGCATTGAGTAGTAGAACCATAAGAACTTAGCCACAATTCAAGTATTTAAAATATGGCAGCAGAAGAGTATTGAGCATGATTAACCTGAGAGATTGCATAAGGGATAGCTGAGTACATTCCAGCAGCTTTATCACGGCAGATACAGTAGGCTCAATGGTGAAAGCAGGTTGAACTGTTGCAGCGTTGGTGGCACCGAGGAACAGTATTGCAGCGTACATGACTCCAAAGAAGTTATGCAGGTCCTGCTCCTTCTATCTGTTGTGGTTTTGAGACGAATCACTCACGTTTTAATAAGATGATAATTTAATAAAATGGAACATAGGGAAGCAGGCTTACATTTTCGTTCCTGTTTTCCAGAAAATCAAGCCAATATTGTCATGAGAAACCTGATAGCATTGTACTGAATATATCTCCAGTTAGACCAATAATGTTTCAAGAAGCAAGCTTTGGTTTGAGTCAAAAATGGCTGCGAGTACTTAGTTTGGAAGTAGAGATCTTCCGATGAGCTCTTTGATGAGTTCCTGGTTTCTCCTGAAGTAGAAATCACGGTTCAGGTTAGAACAATGAAGTAACACTCTGGTCTAATACTTATATTAACGTTTGACTTTCATAGACCGATTAAGAGAGGAGTTGGTAGATAGTAGAGAAAAGTCCACACTCATTTATGACTCCATTCAAGGACATAAAAAAAAATGTTTTGAGTTTTTTGGAGTGATGTCGTAGACTTCCAGCATATATAACTTGCCGCCACATTTCATCAACAAAAGCTAAAATGAACAAAAATTATGCAGCGATTTTGAGACAAAAATATAAACTAATTTCTGAATTAATAAATGGAACAGCAAGGTTTAGGAAGCATGAGGGTGATAAAGAGATGAAAGAAAGTTGGCCTAAGGAGTAAAGAAAGTTGTTGGTGGTAATGGATCAATGCATCATGTAAGGTTTCAAATGAGATGAATTGCAGACGAAACGGCCCAACGAACGACACAAACGGAGTTTGATCGAGAGATTCCTGAAGATTCGTCTCACGCAACCTCCTGAAATTCAATTGTGGGTTGAGGTGGATCTGAAACTCGGAGCGTTTCAGTTAATTAACCAGAACAACGCACAATCGAAGAGCAAGAAAGAGATATGTCATGCACATGTGAGGCAATCGATACCTCTAAACTACAAAACACAGAAGTTTTGGTGTCGATGAGGGAAGAAGAACTGAAACCCTAGCATTAGCGTGAATCTCATAGAGCCGAAATTTGCCCATCATTACTGGGCTCGAAACTGTATCAAAACCAATGCAGTAGCCCATTACTTTAATAGAACGCTGAGTTTTGTCCGAAGAGAACACGTGTCCTCATGTGCTTTTACTATTTTCTGACGTGGATGACTCTAGAGAGAGTGAACATTTCTTTATAATAATAAATATTAATTACAAGCATATCATTTTCATATTCACGGCTTTATATTATTTTTATTATCAAAAGAAGGATTATTCAACTTTCAAACTTACTTATAAGCATCATAGATTTTTCTATGTATAATATATTTCAATTTTTTTTTAAATTAACATGTATTTGATTAAATGTGATATGTAATGATAAAATAAATAAAAATATCACATAAACTCATTCAATTTTATATATTATTACGATAAATAGAATAACACATCAGAAATTTATGTAATTTTTTCAATTTTGAATTATATAAATAAAAAGGCACATATAAACTTAATTTCTTGTTAATTTTCTCTTCTTTCTAATCTATTTTGCTTTTCTATTGGTCTCTTATAAATATTATAAATTTATAATACACTATTTTATTTTATAAAATAATATAATCTGTAAAAATATATTTTTGTTCTGTTTTTTTCTATTCTCCTCCCCTTCTTAATTCCTCTATCTTCATGCTTATCCTCTTCAGGCCTTCACTCTTTTTTATATCTCTCTTACTAACTAAAATAAGTAAAAAGATTAAAAATATACATTAGAATATAATATTTTATTATGTTTTATTCTATTACACAAATGTAATTTTACAACAAAATATAAATTATGCTTCTGTAGTACTGAAGATTTAACTGTATACTATAATTCACATCTCTTATATATTATATGGAAAGCCGTTCAGTGTGTGATTTTTCCCCTCCTAAATATTCAGCTAATTCATCCAATATTCATAGAATTATTGTGCGTTGTATGTAAGCAAATGGACATCACATCAATATATTTAAAGAAAGGTTCGCATATTTGTTGAGGCTTGATTAGTTTTACAAAAAACATTCATTGTGTATCGCCAAAACTTCATAAAGTACGTCGCGTAGCTACAACAACTAAACATTCGGTTTTCCAATCAGGAGAAAACAAAATTAAACTATATCTTTGTTTGTTTCGAATGATACGACGCTAAGCATGGAAAATTAAAAGTTGTGTTTTAATAAACTATACAGATTGTCATTTAGAAACTCAACGTTCCATTTTGTTGTGAAAAAAAACTAAAAATGATATTAAGTAAAAAGTAAGGTTACCATCATTATAAAATCCAAAAAATGTTAAGAATCTTAATTATTGAATTTTATCTTATAAATATTTTTAGTTAGAAATATTTTAACTACAGCTGCTAATGAACTGTAAAATCAAGATTTTTGTTTTGTTTTTTGAAAGCACTGTAAAATCAAGATTCAGTTCTATAATTTACGCAAAAAGAATGACTTATTAAAGCGCATTTTCGTTTAAATTAATTGAGTTATTTGTCTGATCCTAAAAGGTACGCACATTTCATTTGATATAGGGTAGGGATAGACAAAAAAATTTGAAATCGGAACCGAAGGCCATAAAAAAAAAATACCAAATCTGAATCCGAAATTAAGATTGGTTAAATAATTGAATCGGGTAAAATTTTTGGTAGTTAAAAAGAAGAAACCAAATCCAATCCAAACCAAAATATTAGTTATTTTACATTAAATATCCAAAGTATGTGATATTTTTAAGTTTTTCAAAAAGGAGAAACCAAATCTCTATCGACATATTCAAGCCAAACCAATTTTTATGTTAAGTTTAGGTATGTTGGTATACGTTAGTCACATTTATCTGTTATATATATTTTTTCTTTATAGGTTTTGTGAAACTTTAAGTATATAGTATTTTATTTTTTTAAAAAAAAATTTGAATGGATTATCCGCATTCGTACCGAACTTGAATTAAAATTTATAAATATCTAAATGGAGCTGAAATTTTGAACTCTAAAAATCCGAAACCGGCTAGATCCAAACCGAATCCGAATGAATTCTCAAACTCCCATTCCTATTATAGCGCATCCAAAAACATTGGACCGACCCTTAATTGGTTGATATATATTTTATGCATCTATAATCTTTTGTTGTAACATTTCATCTTATAATATAGAAAATGCATGTGATGTTTTTTATGTCACAAGTGAAAAAGTTTCAAAAATGTCAAGTTGTTTAAACGCTGCTTTATGTACAACATTACAAAAAAAAAAAAAAAAAGCTTTTGTAGTTGTCAGGAAAACAAGGGATAGTGTTCCAATTTGGAACAGCCAGCAGGCAAATAATGGAAATATTCGGTCATAACTTATCACAAAGAGTGGCAGCAAACACATATAGTGGATTCTGCGAATTTGTTCCATATGTTTCTAGGCAATGTCTTTTGTTTTTTTTAAAAGATTTTCTCTTTGTTTTTTAGTTCATTTTATACGTTTGCCTACTATCACTTCCACATATTTTACGTAGACATATATACTATTATATTTTAGACTATACGTGTAATATATTCACCCTTCTGATAAGTCTTACACATTGCACTTTTTAATAATTACTTATTTTATTTGATTGTGGCTGCTTTGTGAAGCCGACAGTATCACTCTTCTGATCTCCACTATCAGAACAATTGTCGCACCAAAACTGACATGGCACTAGGTGGTTACAACTCTCATAAGGCTTCTCATTCACATTTTCTTAGACAATCGTTCAAATGTTGTGTATGTCCAAGATCATACAAGCAGTATTAAGAAACCGGTTTACTCAGTCTTGGCCCACTAATATCGCTTTGGTATCTAGCTTCAAACTTTAAACAGCTACCAGACTGTTTCGATATAATTGGGAAATATTTTGAAAAGATTTTTTTTAAAAATTGTAGTTATACATAAAAAGTTTTGTCACAATAGTCCAGGAGAATAGTGGATAGAAAATAAGATAGTAGTGAAGATAGTTGATAAGGCAGCTTTTGTTTGATTATTATTTTATTTCTTTTTTAAATAATTGCTTTGTTTTCGTTGGTTTGTCGTGTATCCCAGTATGTTTTTGCCCCCAGAAGAAGAGGCAAATGATCTAGTCTATCTCTTACAGTGAAACAATTTATTTCTGTTCACAAGTAAAATAATTGGTACTGGATTGTATTTTATCTCTCTCCACTTGTCTTTATGTTAAACTATATATGACACTATCTACTTGGATGCATATCAACGTAACAGTTATCCTTTTTTACACTATTGTTACGAGGACTTAAATTTTTTATTTTAGGAGTATACGGTACCGCGTGTATTTTAGCACTTGGGTTGAGAATATGAGCACTATATGAATTGTCAGAATTTCTAGCATTATCTACCTTAAATTAAATTCAGAATTAGTGTAACTCGATGGCTTGCGAATAACCGATTTGTATGCAACCAATAAAATATAACTAAATTCCGAAAACACAACCATTCAAAAAATAACTCGAGATATTTTCGAAAACTTTCCAACGGTCGTAAAATGGTTTTCTAACTGGACCAAAAGCGTTACCTGCAAGAGTTCATGACCTGCAAAGAAAACAAGCAAAGTGCAGCGTATTCGGCAATTGTGGAGCTCTAATCGAGACTACAAATGCTGAGTAATGCCACTTGTAGTTTGCTGATCGCATTTGATTAATCATTCTTTATCTTTAACTCTTTAAGGTTTTTGAAAAGGAGAGTACGTGTTCGTTTGAAACAAAATTGCGCGACTGTAGTCCTCAACAAAATCATAAGCTAGCTATAATGCTAAGATAGCAACGATTTGTATATATCATCTAGCATTGTAGTATGTTACGTGTTATATAATTTGCTAAAATGATTTATTTCTAAGAATTGCTAATTTGCTACGTGTATCATGCAGTTTATATATTCAATAGTAAAAATGATTTCACATTGAAAACTTTAGTTTTAGATTTTCATGAAAAAAATGAAAACAAGATTTGTCTGACCAAAAAAAATCACATTTTAAAAAAAACAATTTCTTAGTTTCTTATAGACGTATTTTGTGTTTTGCTGACAACTACTTTCCAACAGATCATCACATATTTCTTATAGCGAGTATACATTACATTCCTTTACATCTTCTCTATTAAAAGAGAAGTACCATTTATATCTACTACAAAAAGTCATGTTGGACTATCTCATTAATATGACATATTTAAGTATTTATATTAATCAATCAAATATATATAATTGGATGAATATTTTAATAATAATAGGATATTAGTAATAAATTTGTTGAGAAAATATCTAACAAGATCTTACTAAGAAGTTTAAANTAAATATTTTTATAATATATGCATTATTTAATTTCGTGATTAATATATATAAATATTTATATTAATGTTAATTAAAAATAAAAATTGTTATATTTTATAATTTAGTTATATTCTGTATTATATTAAAATAAAATTCTATTTGAAATGAATATAAAATATATTAAATTGGTAAAAAAAATATTTTATTTTAAAAAAAAATAATTTATTCAAATAAATAAATAAATATCACTCCCTTTAAAACATATTAAAGTTTTTAAGTTATATATATTTTATACAAAAATGTTAACATATATGTTTGTAACTCACAACAAATACATTATATAAAAAATTATTTATGAATATTTTTTTATTTTAAAACTTACAACAATATATTATATAAAAATAATTAAAAATTATAAGATTATACAATTATACAATATATAACAATAAAATATAAATTATATATATTTGAAATGTTTTGTTATATTTTTATAAAATGAAAAAATACCCGCACGGATGTGCGGGTTCAAAATCTAGTATTTCTTATAGGGAAATACAGAGTCCAAATGATCTAGACGGGCTAAATCAGTGAACAACATAAATATAGTTAGATTAATCTATGTATTTTAAATTTATTGCAGGTCATGATTCTCTATAGTGTCACAGTATTCGATTTCCATAAAGATGAAGATTTCAATAATATAAATCAAATAGGATCGAAATAGAATGGTAAACCTCTATTACCTAATAAATATATATCCCCTATATATTAATTGAGAAGCATTACAACATGTTATGGTAGCCACGTGTTATCATGGAAATGCTTCTAAAATTTACTAGAGAAAAATGTTGATCCATATAAACATATAATATACTTTTTATTAAATAAACATAAAACTATTATTAATGATATTCATTATTTTCTTAAATAAAATTTACGAAATTACCTAATATGGTTATAATATATATATATGATAATTAATGATTCGAATATGAATATTTGATTAAAAAAATTTATAGCCTCTACTATTTTTGTTAAACTTATATTGTGAAAATAAACTAATATAAAAAGGTTTGTGCAAACGAACGTGGTTGCGGCACTAAAAGAATTCTTTGCAAAAGTTTTTTTTTTTGGTTTTGGTAAAATCCATTTTTAAAAGAATTCTTTGCAAAAATTACTTTGAACATTTATGAATTTTCAAAACAAAATAAACTTACGATTTATGTTACGCAGTAAATCCTATTTTAAATATTTTATTTATATCGTTTGTAAAAGTTGCAGTATTTTTTAATTCATGCTGGAAATAATAATGAAACCAAAAAATAAAAGCTTCGATTTTATCGGACTATTCGTTTCTTAATTGTTTTCTTCTGAGTACGTCCATGTAGCAAAACATGTCCAGTCGTGGAAGAAAGAAAATTGATATTTTTGAAACCACAATTAAAAATTTTTTTGGAACATTTGATACATTTAAAAAGTAGAACATGATAATTAAAAGGAAAAATATATCACTAATTAATACACTCGCTAATCACTGAATGCTGGAAAAATACTAATCTGAAAAATAAAAAAATTTGGAGGATCGAGGGGATGATGTGTTCTACCTAAACCTCAGCTTGGTCTTCAAAGATGAAGCTTGATCCTCTCAAAGTTACGTACTGAGACGAAATAATTACTTTAGTTAAACTATATCACGTGTGAGATATATGCATATTTCATCGATCTGAGTAAAGGCATATTATTCAAATTTGGTAGACATAATTACAAATCTGTCGTATGATCAAATATTTTCGATCAAATTCATTTGGGATAGGTCTACATTTTTAATATATCCAGATTTAATTATTTTAACTATTAGATGGTAGATCAAAGGTATTTGAACAAAACCAATATGGTGAATCCGAAGTTTGAATTTCACTGTCACACGGATTATTTTAGGAGTTGGAGCTTAATCTATATTCATGGAAGGTATAATAATGTTTGCGCCCTAACAAAAAAATCAAGAACTAGAAGGTTTTAATTTTTAAAATGTTAACTGAACTTGATCCGATAGAGTTATTCGTCCAAAGAATTTAACTATCAAGCAAAAAACAGTTTTAAAATGAGCTGTTGAAAAAAATCAAAACACTAAGTGTGATATGCAAATTTGAAAAATATTATCTGTAAACTTGGGTCTCATCACACCGAAAGGTGATGTGAGTCGTTGTAAAGAAATATTAAGTTAGATATAATGCATAAGATGAGTCTGTGCACGCGGCTAGTTCCCTATATTCCTATGCCTTTTTATAAAAAAAAAAGTAATTTTGTATTCTAATAAATAACGAAACTATCAACATGTATATATATATATATATATATATATATATTTATTTTTTTCCGAAATCAACATGGAGAACCATACGAAGATGATCTATTTTATTGATTCTGATCAAACTTATGACAAAACGTTTAGCTCCTCAAGCTGAATTATAAGATTTATTCTTGTGTGTTTTACTTTTTACTATGCTTTTCACTTCTACAACGGGAGACCTTTTTCTTGTCAACCCAATGGGAGACTTTTAAACTAGTAACTATATTTTAACCCGTATTTTGGTGTGGATATTTTAATTTTATAAATGTAATATTATTACAAATGTTTTCAATATATTACTTATATTTCATTGTTATATACTGTATAAGTTTATGATATTATTGTTTATATTACTTATTCGGCATTATTAATATATAGTGATTTTCTTACAGTTTACTTTGTTATTAATTTTTATTATTTACTAATATATTTTCGAGTTAGATACAATAAATAACAATATGAAATAATCAAATAAAGAACCTCATTTAAAATCTGTTTTTATTGAATTTATATATTTTTGCATATAATACATTTATATATTTCATTTATTTATATTATAGAAAATAAATATGATTCTATAATATATAAAAAATATTAAAGGGAAATATGTTAAAAGTATATTTTCTTAAACACAACATGTAAATATAAATATTTATTTTTCATGTTGTATTTAAGAAAATATACTTTTAACATATATCATTTTTAATATCTTACGGGATTTATAAGTAAAAATCTGTTTTTGTTTAAATAGTATATCCCTATTGTTTTGGTAAATTTTATGCATAGTAGTATCTATCATATTATTTTACTAAATTGTATTGATATAGGATATTTTGATGTTATTATATTAAGTTTTTTTTTTAAATTAAGACTTCAAAATATTAGACTTCAAAACATTATTTTTACTATCTATGATTTTATTTTTTTTTTAAATTTGAAATATTATCATTTTGAATTTGAATATTCATTTCCAGTTTTTTTTTTTATATCAAGTCAAGAAAAATTTCTAAAATTACACAACCATGTTTGAGTTTGAAACATTAAATGAATTTTGATTTTTTTTGTTATTACATTAATATATTATTTTATAAAAACATTTTAATTTTTGGTAATAATTTTTTAAAACTTTCTCAATAGATTTTGTTATAATTAAAAATAAATAAATCTATAATTAAAAATTGATTTTTCATTTATATTTTAGATGAATTACTAAAATTTTATAGTTTTCTAATAGAGTATTTTAAATAGTATATGAACTAAAGGTTATTATAGATTATTATATTTTTGTATATTAAAATTTTTAAACAATATATTGTTGAGAAATTCAAAATAAATAAAAAGCTAATTATTGTTATAGATAAAAAATTAAAACCTATGTTAATACATTTATTTTGTAGAAAAATATTATATAGTTTATGAATTTTAACACATTTTAATGATGAGTGATAATTTATTTAAATTAAAAACTTAAAAATATAAAATTTGTTAGTTTACCTATTTAACATTATTTTCATAATTAATCCATATAGACTGCTATTTTTATATAATACATAATTTAATTATAGAATTTTAAAAAATAGCTTAGAATTTTTTTCTTGTTTTATAATAAAATATTAGTTAATCTTGATTTATAACAAGATTATATTACTAATTTTTAAATTCATTAATGTGTTCTTCATAAAAAAAAATATTTAAAATTTTAAGTAAGATTTTGTTAGATTCTCTGTCAACAGATTTTTATTATAATTAACTAAATAAAATTCAAATTTGTAGTTGGTTTAACATTAATGTAAGTAATCAAATATTTCATATTAGATAATTCTTTAAGTGGTTTTACTATGACTTGTTAATAGTAGATAAAAATATGATCCTAAATTAATAGATTAGATATTTTGTATCCTATCTGTAATTGGTAATATTTTGTGTATTTTGTATTCTTTTTGTAGCTGGTAAAATTTTGTGTGTCCCTTCCAGTAATACTATTGATTCAGCTCTAATGAGTTGACAATGTAGTTTAAATGGAAAATGGAGTAAAAACGGTAGTCTTGATTGAGGTGCATACTGGTCAAATCAATAAAATTATATCTTTCTTGGGTGATTACTAAAAATACTAACACTTTCTCTCCAAAATACATTTTAATTTTAACATTATCTTCTATATATTAATTGAAAACATGTTTGAAAAAAATTTAACCATGTAAGCTATAATGATGTGTAATCAATAAAAAGATTCTTAGATCCTTAGAGAAATAAGTTTAAAATTAGAATAATAACAGTATAGACATTAATTATTTGGTCTATCGAAAAATATATTACAATTTTCATTAAATTAATTATAAAATTGATTAGTAATCTACAAAAACAAATTATTTTTTTTTTCTTAAATAAAAATTACAAAATTACTTGGTGTGATTTAAAAGGTATATATGACAGCTAATTATAATGAAAAATAAAATTGTTACTTAACGCTTTATTACTCTGCTTAATTTATATTATTAAAATAAATTATACAATCATATTAATCATATGATAGAATTTATATTTATCTTAGATTTACATATTAATTTTTTTTAAACAACTATAAATTATAAAAACTGTTAAAAACCACACATTAATTTTTTGTGATTATTGATTTAAAATTTTGTACTATAAGATAAAAATCATCACAAAACATGAATACAAAGTTTCATTTAATAGATATCTAGCTTAAATTTTTTTATTAAATTTTTAATATCATTGAAATTAAACTATACAGTACATAAAAATTCATAAATATTTTAATTTCAAAATTTAGTAATTGCATCATACGTGAATTGTTAAAATTAAATATTTATGAAATTTTATCTTGATTAAATCCTTCAAATATATGATACTTATTTTTATTATTTAAAAAAAAATTGGTAAAGAAAATTTTTTATTTAACAAATAATTTATATATATATATATATATTAGGGATGAAACTTGATTTACCAAATTTGGTTTTTATTTCAAATAATGTAATTTTGTGTATTAGTAAAGATAAACTTACTGGGAATAACTAATATTGTGTATATCAAAAATAAAACTATCCATCCTAAACATGTGCAAAATAAACTATTACAGAGTTATTTAAAAGTTGCATGGCACTGGAAATGGAAGCACAGAAACGAAAGTTTCAAAATGTAGAATGTGATTATTAAAAAGTTTAGGTTAGGGAAATGTTTTGTAATTGTCTACAAATAATTATATAGTGCTGAACATGTGACTAAAATTATTTTTTCTGTTTGGTCTATCAAAGAATACAAGTCAACAAATAATCATTTCATGTTCAGTATAAAAAAAAAAGAGTAATAATTAAACATTGAATTCATATAAGAAATCAAAATTAATCCATGACTTAAATATTAAGTATTTTAAATAAAGATAAAAGGATAACAACAAGTTAAAGATTAATAACATTATCTTTAACCTCATTTTTATTGACTCCAACAAAAATAACCGCTTTCTACTCAGGTTTATCTAGAGAAAGATCCTCAAGCTCAAGTCTCTCAAGATTAATTCCAACTAGTGAATCAAATTGATCCCCTTTAACGTCCCACACATGATTGAGACCATTTTGTATACAAAACTTAGTCTAGATAGAGGACAAAGATTAGTGTGCACATATACCAAAGCTTATGCTTTTTGGAAGCAATCTTATTTTTTGTTGCAGAATGTATAATTGGTTGTACTCCAATTTTGTTCGCATTATGAAGATGAGGAAGGTTGTCTTAGAAACTTAAATGCCAAGGATCGAAGTTTTGGTGCCAATGCTCCATGAACCCACCATTTTAGAGATTCCAGGATGAACCTATATATCATGCTTGTATCAACACTATCAAAATTTTCCAAACATAAAGAGACACTTAAAATGACAAGTATGTCCTAATCTTTATTAATTATTTTAAAAATTTATTTTAAATTAAAAAGTGTTTTATTCATTTTTCAAAACATAATTGCGAGTTTCTAAAATGGAAATGCAGCTTTTTATCAAGTTTTCAAAAATGAGATTTTCAAGAAATGAGTTTCCGATATGTGGCCAGAAGTTTACAAGAGATTTTGATCTGAAATGCTTCTGAAATATGAAACGGACATTCACCCGATTTTCCATGCAAACTAGATTATTATGCTAGGGATTTTTTGTTGTTGAGGAATCATCTATGGAAATATTTATCGTATTTTACTTTTGTATGAAAACTAATTTTATTTGTTTTGGCTGACGAAAAAAAACATTTTAGGAGCATAAAGATAACCATTCATAATATGATAACATATTAAGTGATATAACAAAGAACAAAGAAAACCTAAATCTTGTAAGCGGTATATTGCTGGAAGGAGATGATGGGTATCACTCATTTTTTCATTGGCAAACCCAATTTCTAGATATATGAAGATCTAATTTATCACATGTACCAAGCAGTCTAACTCGACCATTTCGATATGCTTTTGTTCACATGGTAATATAGTGCCAAAAACAAATAAAGTGGAAGAAACAAATCAACAGAATGTGAAAACGAACAAACAAAAACAAACAAACAAAAACTTAACAGTTATATAACCAGAAGAAGAAGTTGAATATCCATAATATCTGTTTATTCTTAGAGATACCTTTTCGCCATATACTTTTGTATGCTCACAGGGTGTATGTATTATAGGGCTGGGCTTTTTATTTGATACCCGAATCTGAACCCGAACCCAAAAAAAAAAAAACCTAAACCGAAACCGAATCGAAGTAGTAAAATACCCGAACGGATATTAAATTAAGAGAGATTAGATATCCAAATCTGAATGGGTAATACCCGAATCCGAATTGATATTCAAAGGTAACTGAAGATATGTATATTTAGCCTTATATTTCTAGTTTACTTCTCTTGTTTTACCCCAAATATTTATATTGATGTTGTACATGGTTCAAAATCATAAAATATACATATTATTAGGGACAAAGTAGTTAATTATTCAATTAAAATGCATATCAAACTTTTTTATTTTATACATTAACAAAAGTTGCATTCAAATTCTCAAACCTTTAATTAAATTAAAATAGTATTTTTCAGTTCTCAGAATTTTGTTTCCAAACTTATTAATCACTTAACCTATTAAAAATTCAAAATGTCAGTTTTGTAAAAAAAAATTGAGTAATGAAGAATTTGATTTTTTTTGTTGAAAATCTAAAATATCCAAACTCGATCCGAAATAACTGACCCCAAACCAAAAATACCCGAAGGGGTCTAGACTCCTATACCAAACTACCCGAAAATCCGAAATATCAGATCCAAACCCGAACGGGTACTCGAACGCCCACACCTAATGTATTATATAAAAGAAAACAACCATTAAAATTTCAAATTTCCAAATTAAATAAAAAAACATCCAAATCGTGTTAAGTCAAAAAATTCCTCAGCTTTCAAATATTAACCGTTTTAACTCTTATATTTTGTTTACTTGACCATTTAAAAAAATATAAATAGTCAATTGTTAAACTCAATTATAAAAATAAATGTATGTTAATTCTCTAAATGATGTCGCTTTAAAAAATAAGTCAAACAATTTGCTTCTTTAAATATTTAAAGCATCTATTTCGCGAAACTAGAGCCCCAAATCGACTTCATCTTTTTCACTCGAAAATGAGAAACATGAAATCAATTTGGGATTCTAGCTTCGCAAATAAGATGTTTTAAATGTTTACAAAAGCAAAATGACATTGTTTGATTAATTTAATTAGTTTTTAAAACAACGTCATTTAAAGAGTTAACAAACAGGGCTTTTTGCAAATTTGACTCAAAACTCCAAGTCAAACACAAAACTAACCTCTTCTTTTGACTCATCTTGTTTTTGTCCTATTCACCCCACATCTTCATTTTATTTACGAAAATGCCATTTATATGTTTTTTGAATTTTTTTTCGAAAATGGCATTTTTACTCTCTCAACCTCATCATCTTCAAGTATTTACAACAT
>CAKOAT010472931.1:0-37729 GCA_932364175.1 Eruca vesicaria subsp. sativa
ATCTCTCGAGTTTTATAGAACGATCTTCGAGTTTTATAAAACGATCTCTCGAGTTTTATAAAATGATCTCTCGAGTTTTATAAAACGATCTCTCGAGTTTTATAAAACGATCTTCGAGTTTTATAAAACGATCTCTCGAGTTTTATAAAACGATCTTCGAGTTTTATAAAACGATCTCTCGAGTTTTATAAAACGATCTTCGAGTTTTATAAAACGATCTTCGAGTTTTATAAAACGATCTCTCGAGTTTTTATAAAACGATCTTCGAGTTTTATAAAACGATCTCTCGAGTTTTATAAAACGATCTCTCGAGTTTTATAAAACGATCTCTCGAGTTTTATAAAATGATTCTCGAGATTCATAAAACTGTTGCGTTTACGCGTTCGCGGGGAATTTTGGCTATTGATTCCGTCGTACCGATTTTGACCCCAACACACCCTGTGTAATCGATCGATGACGCTTCCTAGAAGATGAAGTCGAGATACTCCATCGATCGATGTACACCAAGTACCATCGATCGATATGATGCGTGGAGAACAAGTCCGACTCGGCCGACTTGAAGCCCAAGTCTTCCCATATTACAATGATGCCCCTGACGAGTTTTTAACCTAATGGAACTCATATTTATAGTGTTTGCCATTGTGTTTGGCTAGGTGTGCTTTTTGAATGTTTTTATTGTTCTAGTTCCTTTTGTACTTGAAAAGCTTTGCATACTTTTCTTGTTCCTTTATTCTATTCTATACCTAGCAATATATTATTTCTTTTCATCTTAATTTCTTAAAGGTTATAGAATTCTAGATTTATAAGAAACACACAAAGAGATTTGTTGTTCCAAGAACCAAAAGTTCAATCTTCTAATCTATGAGTTTCTATTATTACATTGCTGTTATGAATCTCTCAGCTATGTCTGAGTAGATTTCTTTGTTAGATTTAGGGTTCAAATAGTTATGAGGGATTAGCCCTAACTATGGAATGTTGAATTGTTGATATTCATTATCCAAATGAACCCTAATGCTTACTCTAGAGTAGCTACCTAGAGTATGATCATGGATGTGATTTAACTTGTTAATCATTGTCCTGAAATCATTTGGCATGAGCTTAGATCCTCTAGGGTTGTGCGAGATCCGGTCTATAATCTTGGTGAACACAGTTTTGATTCGATCTTATGCAATATCGATCGATACTCCTATAGAGTCATTGATCAACAGCAACTCATATCGTCCGACATCGCTGTCAAAACATCGGTCGATATTGTTGGCAATAAGATCAACGGATGTGTCTATTTAGCGATTGCTATTATACATGTCTAAGAATCGAAGTTCTCATATATCTTTCAAGCAATTCATTAAAACATCTATAGCATTATCATCCTAATTATCTAAATAGCAACCTTGAATCTAACTACTTTCTTTTATTGTTTTATACCTAAACCCATTCTTTTAAGCAACTTATGATTGCTTACAATACTGCAATTTACTAATTTAAACCTAATCAACCTAGCATAATCATTTAGGATTGCATCTATTGTATTCCTTAGTTCCATGTGGATTCGATCCCTAAGTACTACAAATGAACCTCTTATTTGAGAGAGTAATTCACTTCTTAGGGTTAAACATTTGAGTGATATCAATGAGTATATTGATACCTGGACCAAAGCATCCAAAGAGGTCACTGGATGTTTTTCTACAGCCTTTGATAAAATAGTTGAAGGAATTATGGTCAACAGGCGTGCAAACATATGATTGTTCAACAAAAAAAAACTTCACAATGCGAGCAGGTCTTTTGTGGACCATTAGTGACTTTCTTGCATACGGGATGTTGTCAGGTTGGGCGACGCATGGGAGACTATCTTGTCCTTATTGTATGGGAAGCACAGACGCATTTCAGCTGAAGAATGGTAGGAAAACTTCCTGGTTTGATTGTCATCGAATATTTCTTCCCCTTAACCATATGTACCGAAGGAATAAGAAATTGTTTCGGTCAGAGAGGGTTGTAAGGGACACCGCTCCACCCTATTTAACTGGAGAAGAAACCGAGAAAGATATTGATTACTATGGAGGACTAGACACAGTCACCATTGGGGGTAATTGGCACACTCTTCCAAATATGCCCGACGGGTATGGGACATAACATAATTGGCACAAAAAGATTATATTTTGGGAACTTCCATATTGGAAAGATCTATTTATGCGCCACAATCTTGATGTGATGCATATAGAGAAGAATTTCTTTGACAACATCACCAATACTTTGTTGAACTTCCCAGGAAAGACAAAAGATAACAAGAACTCAAGGTTGGATTTGCCTGCATTATGTTCTAGGGTTGAGCTGCATATTCAAAACGATGGGAAAATTCCAGTTCCCATTTTCAGATTGTCAGCACCAGCAAAAGCGGCGTTGTTCAAGTGGGTGGCATATGATGTGAAGTTTTCAGATGGATATGTTTCAAATTTATCTAAATGTGTGGATCAGCATTGACAAAAAATTTCAGGGATGAAGAGTCATGACTGTCATGTGTTTATGCAACGACTTCTACCATTTGCATTTGCGGAGTTACTTCCAAAAGATGTTCATGAAGCACTTGCAGGTAACAAATTATAATATTAAAGTTATTAATTATTACTTTTTGACCATGTACATTAGAAAGTTTCTTACGTTGGCTTCTACATTAATTATTCGTAGGTATTGGAGCTTTTTTCAGAGATCTTAGCGCACGCACCTTAACTGTAGATGTAATCAGACAACTTGATGAGAATATCCCGATCTTGATGTGCAATTTGGAAAAAATATTTCCTCCAACTTTTTTTGACGTCATGGAACATCTTGTTATCCACCTTCCGTATGAGGCACTGCTTCATGGACCTGGTCATAATGGATGGATGTATCCTTACGAGCGAGATATGAAACATTTAAAAGGGAAAGCAAAAAATCTGGCAAGAGTGGAGGGTTCAATAGTTGCTAATGGTTTGAATGCGGAAACATCTCATTTCACGTCGTACTACTTTGGATCACAAGCCCGGACACTGAAAAGAACAATGAGCAGGTATGATGATGGTGGTGTTGTGCCGACATATGTTGTTGAAGACGTTCCAGACATATTCTGTCAGGTTGGACGTCTAGGTGGAAAATTGAAAGAAGTTTGGTGGTCGAGTTCTGAAGACGCTCACAGTTCCCACACATATATACTCCTTAACTGCGAGGAGCTTGAGTATTTTGAAAAGTAAATAGTATTATTTATATGCCGTAGTGTTATAATTACCACACATAGAATACGATATTTAATTCCAGAGACGACCCAACCGGCCAGTACTCATCCGTCGTATGTGCCTCCACCGGTCTACAACCCTAATGATCATCAGGATCAACCTCCGTACTATCCGCAGGTTGAGGATATGGATTTCTTTACTTACGTGCCGGATCCGCAGTATGTCCCTCTGCCTCTGCCTCCCCCTCCCCCTCCGCCTCCCCCACTTGCCGCGGCCCCGCATCCCGCACCTGATCCGACTGTTGCACCCGGTCTTCATCCAGATTTGATGGTGCCGGCGAATGCACAATATGCGAGATATACAGTGGAAGATATTCTCCGGATGCCGGGTCGAGAAGGTTTACGAATTGTCGATCCGGATCGACTCCCCGGCACGTTTTGGTAATTATTCTAAATTATTTAATTAAATTTTAAATTTTAAAAATTATTTAATCATAAACATTGATATAAATATATGAATTCTTTCAAATTTTGTAGGTTTTTGACGGACAATGTTTTAGGACAGAGTGTTGGGGATATCATTCAGGCAAATTTTCGGCATGCCCATCCGAACTGGACTCTTACATCGGACCACGTTCGCATTACGTGGTTCAAGTGTTTCGCGGTTAGTTTTTCCATATTTTTTTAATTAATTCATAGTATGACGTTAAATTATAACTAATGTTTTTATTCATAAATTTTTGTATCAAAAATTGAATTGGTCGCTTGGTGTCAACGAGGAGGTCAAATATAGGTTCTACAAAAGGCGATGCAGCGCCTCAAGAACATCGTTGGGGATTAGAAGGACAACTGGAGGCTAAAACGGGATGACGAAAAACCATCCTACCTCAGCAATGAAGTTTGGAATGGTTTGGTGGCTTTTTGGATGAAGCCTGAGTCAAGGCAGAAGTCTACTAAGTACTCTGCAGTCCGGATGACCAAAGATGCTCAAGGTAACCCGCCAGTACCTCATACTTCCGGGAAGACCCCACATGTTGGGAGGGCACTTGAAATTGTAAGTGTTTATGACCTTTCTTGATTTTATTATTATTTTATGAACGCAAAATTTAATTTAATTAATTTTATTCTTTTTATATAGGCTGCCAAAGAAGGAGCACCACCATCTCTCGCCCGGCTGTACAAGATTACCCACCAGCGTTCCGATGAGACTTTTGTGCATCCTAAAGCAGAGAAGATCTACAACGAGGTAGAGGCTCGGATAGAAGAGATCCAGACTCAGATGTCGCAACAAAATCCGGATGCTCCACCGGTCCAGCTTTCCACCATCGACCAAGACAAAAATTTTGAGCAAGTAAATTATTTTAATTTTTAATTTTTTATTAAATTTTCACATTTGTACTTAATTATATAAATATAATTAGTAAATAAAATTAGATCTTTTGTAGGTTGTTCCAAAGAAAAGGGGACGTATTGTTGGGATCGGGACTATGAACGATGTCCCGAGGGAGAGGGCCGAACATGCAGCAAGAATAGAAGAATATTCCTCTCTCCAACGGGAACTAGCAGCTGCCAACAGAGTCATAGACGAGCATAAAGACAAGTTCAAGGCTATGGCGAATATGTTCGATCTTATGATGGAGAACTCGAACCCAAACCCGACGGTTGCAAATGCATGGCAAGCTCTACGTACGAGCTTTAACCCCGACCCCACTCCGGAAGAGCTAGTGGATTTAGAGCGACGTGCAGAGCAGCACACTTCCGAGTTCTTCCAGGACATGAACCTCAACAAAACACCTTAGTTTTTTTTTTGTATGAATACTTTATATATTATTTTAATCAAATATAAATTTCTATGTATATATTTTTAAATTTATTAATTTTTTTTTTAAAAAAATCGAATTAAAAACCAAAAATTAAAAAAAAATCAAATTAAAAAAATCCTTTTATATAAAAATAAAATCAACATTGGTCGTAAATTAGCCTTTAATTTACGACCAATGGACAACAACCGTCGATGTTACTTAGTTGTAAAAGTACGACTAATTAACTACCAACGTTTATGTTTTCTTTACGACTAATTTTATTACGACTAATTAACTACCAATTATATTACGACTAATTAACTACCAATTATATTACGACTACGTTACGACTAAGTTTGTCACCTCAACATTACGACCAATATATTAGTCGTAATATTATGACTAGGTTACGACTACAGCTCGTGGTCGTAATATTACGACTACGTTACGACTAATTGTGCATTACGACTAGCGAATAACGACCAATGGATTTTCGATGTTAATTGGTCGTAAAAGACATATTACGACCAATTAACAACCAATTTTGTAGTCGTTAAACACATGTTTTCTTGTAGTGACTGAAGCTGATTATAATCAACCAACTATGGTAAACAAAAAGCACTTGAGTGTATAGTAGTTGATCATTATGAAAACAATACTCAAACAACAAGAGATTCTGAATCCATCAAACTCAGACAAGAAGGAAACAACAACTAGAATTTGCTCAGACAGTAAGAGAAGTCCATATTCCTACGATTTCCCCTGCAACTACCATAGCCCCCGTCGCAATCTTTAGCTTCTGTTTCATCTCATGTGCAACTCTAGCAATCTCCAAGTTCACCTTATAATTGAGCTTTTTCCGACATCTCATGTTCCACTCTAACTATCTCGGACTTCACCTTTTCCATAACCCTTTCTTGAAACTTAGTAATCCTTTCAGCAACCATCTCATGTTTTGCATCAACCATTCGTATCTCGTTAATCAAAGCTTCATAAATCTATTTAAATAGATGATTCTCAGTTTTTCTGTATCGCAAAATAAACAAAAAATAAATCAGTATTCTATTTTTAACTGTAGATCAGAACTGTTTAATATGCAAATCGAAATCAAAACAAGGACTTAAATCTAATGGGATTTCACATAGATAGAGCCGTCGATACTTATTCTTCGCGGTTGATGAACCAAAAGTAGTTATGCCCTCGCCACACCAACATCTTCTAGGGACACCATGAGTAGCGATTCGATGAAAACGAGCAGAAGATGTTGACGAACTGGACATAGTGATTTTATTTCTAGACTTCCACGATTTTTCAGAGAAAGAACCCTAATCCCCTTTTCTCTCTACTTTAGATTCTTAACTTTCGACAAATGAATAGATAATCACGTGTTTGGGCGTGTCTAGATCCGGGTTTAGTGTCGGAATTTAAGAATCTTCGGGTGGGCCTAGTGGGTATAAAACGTAAATGGTTGTACTCTAGTAACCCTTATATTGGTGCTAAAATACTACCTTCTAATACATTAAGAAGAAGTCATATGAGAACTATACGAAGACAAAATTCGAAAATACAAATTTGTATAACTTAAACTATAACTTAATAATCTATAAAATCGTCATGTTAACATACTAAATTCTAAATAGTAATCTTATTCACTCTTTATGTGATTTAGGGTATTGAATTTGAACCCAATTTATTTTAGTATTTAGTGTATTAAACGAAGCAAAATCAACATTTAAGGTTTGATTCATAGCTACTTTAGGGTTTAGCTAATGAACCCTATCTATTTTAAGGTTTAGGGAATGTCCCCTATCTATTTTAGGGTTTAGGGTATGTTTAGACAATTTTAGGGTTTAGGGTATGAACCCTATCTATTTTAGGGTTTAGAGTATGAACTCTGTCGGGTTTTAGTTCATGAAAGTACTTCAAAAACAGTGAAATAGCAATGCAACAATTCCATAACAATAAGAGTAATGTAAAAATCAATATGTCAAACACAAAGATGAAACAAATTAGAAATCTAAAACATGCAAAACCAACATAGCTATTCAAGTGAGATCGATAGTATTCCTTGGAGCACGCTTTGGAGGCTTGAATGTTGACATTCTGAACTGCAAGACCTCATCATTTTCTGCTTCCCAGAGATCGTATACGATTTTATATCGGGTTTCTTGGATGTTCTCGTTGTGCATCAAAGAGAAAAGACAAAAATTAACATGAGACTCTTGTGTAAGGTTGCCCATAGTCTTCCGTAAGTACTCTTGGGTCCCTAAATTGGCATCTAAGGTCTAAATAAGCTCCCAAAAATATCCTAGACATTTAAATCCTGGTTATCAAACACAAAACACAAAAATTAACATTTTTAAAACATATATATTACAAGCCGAAAGAAACTACATCATCCTTACATCAACATTAAAAAACAGCAAAAGCAGTCCATGATTCTTACATCATTATTACAACCACCAAAACCAAAACATCATCATTACCTTAATAGTACAAACCACAAGTACAATACATGACATCAATAGAGGTTTATCACTTGGTTATCTTTGAATTCGACCTTTCTTGGCAGCATTTGTAGGACCACCAGTTTGGGGATGACCTCCACTGCGTGAAGAAACAGGAGCTCTGCTGCGAGAAGGAGCATGAGTCGAAGCCGGAGCTGCATCAGGAGTAGTGAAAGTCGCAGCCGGATCATCAGTTGGAGTGTAAGTTGAAGCCGTAGCACCAACATGAGCAGTAGGAGTAGCAGTAGGAGTAGGACAATGTGAAAGACCTGGATTCTGAGATGCGAGGAACTTTCTCCTCAGATTTGGTAAATCGGTCTTCAATTGTATCATGTACATCAAGAGCTAAGGAAGTGAAGGAAGGCTTAAACATCCCATGAATGTACGACTTCATTTCCTCTTCAAGCTCTCTATATTTTTTGGCTGATCTTTGGGAGAGTAAATTCTTCTTCCTTGATTGAGCACCAGTATCCTGAAACAAGTTTTTCCTCTTTCTTTCAATAGGCACATGTGCGGATTCTGTTTTTTCTTCCATTTCATTCTCACTTGTTTCTCCATCCTCTTCTGCTTCTGTATCTTCTTCATCAGAACTAGGCACGTATGAGTGTCGAGGTTCATAATATGACCATACATGCTTACTCTAATCATAGTTGTTCCGGTACATGTCAATGATTAGATCGACTCTTTCATCATTCATCTCATCCGCTTGTGCAAACTCATCTTGAACAATAACATTTGGGAAGGTTCCGTTGGAAGCGATGGATGGAAACAAAACTCCCAACACAACATAAGCAAATAAACAAGGTGAAGACACATACATTAAGATAAATGAATTAAATCACATTAAAATGAATCAAAACTTACATTGTAGGTAAAATCGGACTCAAGGCTAGTAATATCTTCAAAGGAAATCTTACAAGATCCTTTCAAATTTCTGCATCTCATGCTCATGATGCCTTGTTCAAGTTTCTGACCCAAAAGGGTACCAATGTCTGGAATTGCCTCCATCGCCCAAATCTGAAGTGCATAGGAGAATCCATATATAACATAACTCTTCTTCGTCTTCACTTTGTTCCTAGCATCGATAATGGAACTAAACATCATGTTGAAAGAATGAAGTCCCCACGGGTACTTCCTCATCTTCTCGAAATCCATCACGAGCTTGATGTACTTGTGTGGTATCCCCACCTTCTCATCCTTCGCCATAACCATACCAGCAATAACACACAAATACATCAATCTCAGTCTATCAACATGATACCACGTATTACACTTCTTCAGATGGACCTTCCTGATCTGTTGTAGAGTTATCTTTTTTTTTCCTCCTAAGCAACAGACTCCAAAACCCTTTATCAGATTTCCAATCATCGATATCCAAGTCAGGTTCGTCTTCATACTTCAGACCAGTGATCGCATAGAATCTTGCACTGAAAATCTTAGAGGCCTCCTAGCAAAATGGAACCACAAATCATGAAGCTTTGCGGCCAGAAGCTGCTTACAGACGAAGGCGTGGATCACTGTCCCAGAATAGCCAAGCTTGTGATCATGAATAGCCATGACTTGAGCAAAGAGCGGACCCTCCAAGACATCCGAGTACTCTGCTGGAATGGACGTTTTCACCAACTCAAGGATTGTAGCTCGGCAAGTGGTGTTGACCTTAATTTGTGTTTCGGTTCCTTCTTGGAATAGGCACTTAGGCAATTGATCCATTTTCATACCTGTGAACAATGAAATATTACAATTAGTACTCATGAGTAATGTATAAACATGTTATACTCATATTAGGATTAAAGACACTCAAATTGAAGAGAGAAGACATGCGAATTTATGTTCACAATTCCTACAAAAAAAAAAAACTGAAACCGAAACCACATAGCTTACAAGATATTTAGATGTACAACCCAAGCCAATTGTATATATATGAGACACCAACTCGGTAAAAATACATCTTGGTAACAATTTCATTCCAGATTGTCTTACACAACTCAATACGAGTTCTTACACAACTGAATAGGAGTTCAATATAACATGTTTAACCCGAGCTAGGGCAACACAAGCCTGAAACTTTAATAGAAAAATCGGTGGTCACAAAAACAACTTAAACGGTAACATATGAAAAACATGAACAAGTATGAAAATTTAATACCAAATCCGATGACAAAAATCAAGTGTAAGACTTTAAGAGCAAAATCGATGACAAAAATCAAAAGAATAAAACTTTGATAACATAAACACTCAAATCATTTATAGAAACTACATTTCAAACCTATCACAATCAAAATATGAGTAAAAAAGACTCAAATTAAAGATACAAAGACATGCAAAAAAAATCACAAATGGTTGAACAAACCTGAAAATCTCGATCGTTTTGCTTAAACTAGACTTGAGAGTGTAAATTGCAGAGGGGCAAGGCACGAGCTTCAGTTTCCGGTGGGGCATAAGATTTAGTGTTCGGCGATTTACTTGAGAACGAGACGCGAAGTGAGAAAGAGGTGTCTGAGACTTCAATTAAGAAGAAGAACACCACCGGAGTCTTATAGAGAAGAAGGAACACCGGCGATGGTGAACTCTGGAGTCGGCTCTTCTCTCTATCGCCAAAGAGGGGGAAATTTAGGGTTAGATAGTTGGGGGAAAATGAGATCGGGAACCATTTTCCCCCTTTTGTTATTTTACCCCTTTTGTTATTATTTTTTATTTAATTATAAAATGCTTTTTAATAATTAAAACAAATAACAAATTATTTGGGTTTAGATTAAGAGCTTAATTGGGTTTTTCAGAAAAATTTATACTAGTTGGAATATTTATACTTAATATCATGGCATATGGACAATCTATTAGTCCTTTTTGTTCTATATTTACAATTTTCCCAAAAAAAATAAAGTATCAATCTTTGTATTAGTCAATTTTTTGAAACTTTTTTGTCTGCTGCGATCAAAAGTTAAAAGA
This sequence comes from Eruca vesicaria subsp. sativa, assembly GCA_932364175.1. Taxonomy (NCBI): domain Eukaryota; kingdom Viridiplantae; phylum Streptophyta; class Magnoliopsida; order Brassicales; family Brassicaceae; genus Eruca; species Eruca vesicaria. The sequence goes on from CAKOAT010472931.1 coordinate 10,461, forward strand.
AGAAGATATAAGCAATCAAAAGAAAAGATTCGATGAGATATGTTCTGAGTCCTGACTCAAAATGTTAAGTTGGCCATGGTAGAGTTGCAAAATGTTTTACCATTCAGAATCCACGTAAACAATAATTTTGTTTAGTTTTTAGTCGTTACAATTTTTAGAATAGCAAATTTCTCATAACTTTTTGTAACTAATTTTGAAAATTTTCAAGTTTTTTATAGAGTTCCTAGCTTTTTTAAATACTATCTAAAATAGAAAATAATTAATTTTTAGATAAACACTTTTTCCGAAACCCTTAAATAATAACTTAAGAAAACAGTCTTTTTTTTGACAAAACACACTAAATTTGTGAATATGAACATTTAAAAAAGTAATGTGGGTGAAAAATAAAGATAAGTAATATTAACAATCAAATTTTTGTAAAAAAAATCACAATTTTAATCTTAAAAGTCAAATTTAATCTCAGTTTCTCAGTTTTGGAAAATAATACTGCTCACATATAAAAAAAAAATAATAATATCAAAATTATTGTTTAACCCTTCTTCCTTTCAACCTGTTTGTTTAAATTTGAATGCATCTCAGGTTCATATATAAAATATTTGATAGAAAATAATTTAATTTTGATTAAAAATTGATATATACGTTATCAAATAAATTTACAGACAGAAAAATTTATTCGTGCATTAGTGCACTAATGCACGGGAGGTGATACTAGTACCAAATATAGCACAAAAGAAGATAGTTACCGCTGCGTTATCAAGCCCAGAGTAAACTAAAAGATCCGGTTTTGTGAAAAACACAAAACTAAACTCACAATAGAAAACCTGTTCTGTGACTGGGTAGCTTTACTATATATCCATGTTTTAGTGATTGACCCGCAGCTTTGTGAAAACGTCTCAAAATTAAATTACATAAAGTATCACTTATTTTGCGAACCAAGAAAAATAATTAACATCAACCATTATATTCCATTTCAACTGAGAATCTTTAACAATAAAGAGTGTTCTTAATTGATTTACCGATGCTTTTTTTTATGCTAACGAATGCGTAACCATCACATGACAAGATTACCTTGAAAAAACACAAGGAATAGGAATACTATGACGTTTAGTAATCCCTCCGTTTCATATTAAGTGTCGTTGTAGAGAATTTTTTGCGTTACAAAATAAGTGTCGTTTTTGGTTTTCAATGCAAAATTTATTAATTTTATTATGTAATTTGTTTTTCTATTGGTTAAAATATGGTTAGGTGTATGGGTAACTGTGTTTTTATATAGGAAATATGTAAAATTAATTGTTTTCTTAATCCGTGTGCACAGCTGTAGAGTGACACTTATAATGAAACAGAGGGAGTAAGACCAATCCCATTACGAATCTACCAAAGACATGTTCTATTTAATGTAACAGATCCATTTAAAACAATCACAACCTCATTACAAACAAACAAACAAACATGACCAAAGAAAAGAAAAAAGCAACCACTAAGTACCACGCAAGCAGTTTTTTTAAAAACGATAGATAGGTGATGATTGTTTATTTAGTTTTTAGCTTTTAGTTTTTGGTTTTTGGCTTTTGGTTTTTAGTTTTTAGATTTTGGTTTTTAGTTTTTGGTTTTTGATTTTGCAGTAGATTTTAGATTTTTGAAAAACTTGAATGGTGATGGTAGATTTTGGTTTTTGTTTCCAAAGTAAAATAAAGAATTAATAAACTAAATAGTCATAAATACTAAAATTGTCACTAGAAATGAATAATTTCCTATATTAAAATTTTGTTTTTAAATAAAACAACAAATAAAATTTTATAAATAAAAACCACTAGATACATGTAGTTACATTTAATTTTATATCGATAGGAAAAATATAACTATTTAAACTTTCAAAAAATTAAATAAAATTAAATTATATTTTATAAAATATGGTAAGAAAGAATAAAATTTATGAAATTCCAATTTTACAAAATAAATAGAAATATCTGTAAATTTTGAAATATATTTAATTGTAGACAATGGATAATTAGATTTTATATTAACATAATTAAAGTATTCTTTTTTTTTAAATATGGAAAATGCATACAATGTATGTAATTAAAATCTATAAAGTAATAGCTAGACGCTTAAATACAAATTAAATTACAGTTTCGTAAAATATTTTATTTAACTTTAATGATTTGGATTACTTACTATTTTATAACTTTATGTCTTTTTGTTAATTTTTATTATATTAATACATAATTCTTTTAGATTTAATAAAAATAAGAATCCAAAATCCCACGTACATTGCTAAAAACCAAGAAAATGTGGTTTTTGGTTTTTACTTGAAAATAGGTAGTTACTTAAAAATCTGGTTTCCCTATAATTTAGGAAATCTATTTTGTCAAAATCTTGATTGGTGAAAAAGTGGTTTTTGGAAAAACAAAAACCAAAAACTGTTTGACTAGACTTATGAAGCCGCATATAGCATACTAGACATGATATTATATGGTCTAAGCGGTCTATTTGCTTATTGATCTGATGACAATGAACCTTTATAGTAGGCCAACTTCTTAAACGGGCTTGTTTTTATTGTGTGTTTAACGGGTTCGTAACGGTTACAATTGTTGGCCCACACGCTACAAGTATGGCTTTTCCATTTTATATTTCATAATATTATATATAGGTTTTTAATATTGCTCAAAAAAAAAGATTTTTTATATTGCTCATCTAATCATTTCGAAAACAAAAGGCCGAAATGCATCTCTGATCCGCTTCGAACATGTAGAAAAATAAATCTCAGAATGGAACAGTATGGTATTCATGTTATTAACCATGGACTATTAATGTCACTGCCCATTATCGGCGGTCACGCTACCGAAATTAGATTACGTAAACAAATTATTTTTTCATTTCTGTTATTTGCTAATCTTGAAAAGTATTATTTATTTATATGAAAACTATATGACTCGTGGGACCAATCACAGTGCATATATTAAAAGATAAATATGATATATGATAGATAACATAAAACTTAGTTCAACAATGAAATTCACACGACTTCAATAGTTTAATTCCTCATTATTATCCGGGAAACCTAGTTAAGCCCATTTGGCGATGATCGACATGCCACCGCACCCTAGAAGAGCTGCAATAAAGCATTTGATTTGCATTTTGACGCTACCTTGAAGCTTTGGTCCCATAAACTCGGCAGCTAGAAGGTCGACAAGGGCCATGTAGATGAGCAATCCCGCGGAGCATGCATCGAGTAATCCAACAGTAATCAATGCACTGGGGCTGTTGTCTCTATAAACAGTAGAAAGAGCGATCCCTAAAGCTATTCCGAATGGTGTTGTTATCGCGAAAAAGAACGCCATAAGAAACTTTTTCAAGTTCGTATACTCAGCCTGAAAATATATCAAACATAAGATGTTTATTTTAACCTTTTGACAGTAGATAAAAGTTTTCTTATATATAAATTTCTATACCTGGAGAATGCAACCACCAAGACCCATGCCTTCGAACATTTGATGAAAGCAAAGAGCTGCGATGAGTCCTTTAATAGTGCAAATATCACTTGTTGCTCCTAAAGATAGTCCAATGACTACAGAATGAACTATGATTCCAAGTTCCAATACCTGCATATGTATTCACAACATTTATATTCGGTTATATATCATTTAAAAAAGAAACGTCGATTATTATTTCGGGTTCTAATTAATATTCCCATGTGTACTAACCATAGCAATGACTCGATATCGTAAGAGTTGTGCACTACTGGAATCACCATCTTTTGTTGGTAAGGTCACATCATTTTCGCGGCCGTGACCATGACCATGACCATGTGGTACGATCCCAGCTGCGTGCTTGCTAGTGTATAGGCTCGTAGCCATGGAATCAATGACTAGAGTAATAAGACCGGACAACATAGCCAGAAATCCAGAGAACGGAAACTTGTGCCACGGGTTCTCTTCAAGGCATAGTGATGACAACATCTCAAAAGAATCAGGCAAAACGTGCATAAAACCGGTTCCAAGGATAATCCCCGAGGCGAAACACTTAACAATAGTGAAAATATTCCCGTCAGGTTGAAGGAACGGTACGTTTCGGCTAAAGAGAGGAGCCCCAACACCAATCATACTTGCAACTAGGATTGCTGCTATTGCTATGACTTTGAGAGGCAATGCTTTAGCCTTGTTGACGCACGGGTTCGCTGACTCGCTTGCGCAGTCTTCCGGCGCCGTTGAAGTTGCCGGAGAGATAGTAAAAGAGACCAAGATGAGTACGAGGAATATTGTTTTCATGGCAAGTCTTGGAGTTGAAGCCATCTTTGTTTTCTTTTGGATTGTTTAATGTTTATTTGCTTTGGACTAATTGGATGAGTCGAGTTATATAGGGATGTGTGCGTGTTTCTTTCATGCCATTTATTGTCACTGATGACGAAAATTACTTGCTGTATGGACTATGAAAACAAATTAACAATTATTCAAAAGGAAATACTTGCCAAGAAACTCTAAAAATAGATAATAAGATTTAATTTAAGTGACCTTCGGGGTTATATATATCCTTCATTATTTTACAAGATTTATATACATACCTAGCTGTAGATGTGTTTATTAGCTAACTAGTCTTATATATATATATCTACTCTACTAAAATAGAGTCATTCTTTTTATCTACTGATACAAGTTGTCATTTAAATTTGGACTCTTTCTAGAGTGTTACAAATAATACAAGTCATATAGTTGACTGAACCGTATTACTTAAATTAAACCGGCGGTTATTTATGGAATAGAGATTTGGGCTTACTTTTGTTTTTATGACAAATTATATAGTTTGGTTTTTGGGCTTAGCATTAAAAAATAACTTCAAAAAACATTGAATAAACTTTGCACCTTAATAGATCAAAAAATCAATTATTATTTTCAGTCCCAAAAAGGTATTTAATATTTTTAAGAAAACAAAATTGTCTATTATTAATCATTTATTTAAATCATGTACTTTAAAACATGTTAATGTATTTTTTCTTTTAATTAACAATCACTTTGTTTTGATAAATTTCAATGGTAACTTTTAAATAATTTATTGTTTTATTTTTCTTAAATAATTTACTGATTTTAAAAAACAAAATGTAAAAACTAAAATTCAAAACCAAAAGCTGAAAATGCAGGTTATATTTTTTGCTTTTGTTTATTTACAAACTAAACTATTGCAATTTTTTTTTAAAAAAAAATTGTCATCTTTTCAGTTTTAAATTAGATATTCGATTATTTGTGATTTGTTTGTTGGTAATATTAGTTCAAAATAACTCAGCGGGTCTAAAAATTAAAAACCCAAACCAAAAGCTGAAAATCAAAAGTAGAAACTTAAAAACAAAAAACCAAAAACCAAAATATAAAACAATATCTAAAAATAAAAACTGAAACTAAAAATTAATGAAAAACAATCATCACCACAAATTTTGATGAACTGATTTTATACCAAAACATTCTTTAAATTAAGACAAAACTCAATTATATAAAAATTTTAATCATAAAAAATTTCCGCGCTTTCAAACGCGAGTATATATTATATTAAGGAATCTCTGATGATAATTTTATAAAAGTTGATATTTAATAACTTTGTTTATATATATAAGCCTTGCCATTCGTTCTAATTTCAACAAAAAAAGTAATTGTGTAAGAGAATATATATCTATGTTAGTCATGCATTTTCATGAAAATAGTGTATAGTTTTGTGGATTTTTTTACGCCGCGTACCTTTTTTCTTAATTTTCATTTATTTTTAATCTATTAACATGAAGTTTAAGTATAAACATAGTGTAGTTATGTACGATTTTCGGAAGATCTCGTAAAATAAAATATTTTATATAACTGTCTTTTAATGGAACATTGGAGGGATGTTTAATAGGAGGGATAAGTTCACGTGCATGAATTTAGTTTACAACTATTCGGATTTTTCATTTTAAAACAAAAGAAATTTTGAGTATGCAAGAGCCAATTACTCTACAACTGATATTCTGAACCATAATAAACAATCCAAAACTGAATACAAATAATAATTTGTGTCTCGAATCACCCGAAAAAGCGACTGTAATATGAATCACATCTTTTGACCGAAGACAGGAATCCAAGAACTGCAATTTTCGTGCCATTTTTGAGCGGTCGAAGTCAACCCAATGCGTCTTTTAGGTAGTTCTGTTACTTCAGTTAGTCAACTCTCAGAAACGTTTAAAAAAAAAAAACGCTCTGAAACATTTAATTTAGTCGTGTTTTTAATTTTACTGGTTAAGCAGATACGTACTAATCGTGATAGGTTTATATATACTTTATAGGATTGCGATGAGCACAAAATCACACGTGAAGAGCTCATGGTCAGTGCATGATTGCAGTCCAGTCATCCAAACATGTAAAGTGATTCCTTTTTAAGTCAATATTAGTTCCACTTTTTATAGCTGGTTATCCTTATTTATTTAACATGCTATTTGATAACCATGCCAGCCTTTTTATATTTGAATTATGAATATCCAAGGTTTAAATTTTCAAAACAACAAAATTTCAATTGAAGTTTTCTTGGCGACTTCTCTATTGATTAAACAATTGTTCACCTATTAAATGGGATTTAATTTGTTGATTAATCATGTGTATGGATTAATTTTGTCAACGATAATAGCATTTTTGGATTTTGATTAAATATTAAAATAATACACTTGTGAATCAAATTCATTTTTTATTTTATTTATATTTGATCAAAAAATTATTTTTTATTTCCTCTTTTTTATAATGATCCATATTTTAAAATTATTATTTCAAAACGATATAATTTTATATTTTAGTGGAGGCTTTGTCAACTAATAGTAATTAATTGTAAACTTCAAAAAATAATTACATTTACTGAATTTATATTGGATTAGAACTGTGAGGAGATAACCACAAAAGATTATGCATTTAATACTAAAATTAATAAATTTAACTAATATGTGTGAAAAATTATAAAATATGTATTATTTTTGAAACAGATAAAATATTATTTCAAAGTAAGATTTGTATGCGAGAATTTATTTTACTTTTAAATTTTATTAATTAGGAGTCCATACGATGAGAACATAAATTAAGAATCTATTTTGTTATATTCTTATAGTAGTTAGATTGATTGTCATGAAAGTAAGCATAAGAATTGTTGTAAAAGAAAATGTAAACATTTGCATTATCTTGTATAGTCAATACTGTCCATGCTGAGTATGTTTCCAGTTATTCATGCCATGCCTCCTTACAAGTCAACTTCGATTAGAATTCTTTTTCAGAAAATAAAACTGGGTGGGGTGGGGGGGAATATGTAACTGTCACATAGAGTAATCAGATCAGTAACCAGACTTACTTGTTACCGTTGGACTGATCCTCTATAGAGATTGGACTGCAGGCCTGGTCAGCTATTTCGGGAACAGCAGTCCGCGCGGGTCTAACCTGCCTTGATCCGTTCGACGATAAACCCGCTGCGGTACAAAACGCGACATGATAGAATAACCTATTTGCCATCCCTAATCCTCTAGAGATTATGTGAATAACACAAAACCAAACTCACAATAGAAAACATATAAAGTTTTACTATATATCCATGTTTAATTTGTTATTCGGGGCTTCAACATGTATATTGGAATTAAATTATCATATGAGTTGGTAGTACAATGTAAAATGATGAGTAGGTAGTTAAATATAAAGTTGTTGAATATTAGTGTGTGTAGAAGAATAATCCGGCTGTTAAACTTTATATGTTACTAGAAAAATTCATTTTTTTCTACTAGGGTCATTTTTTAATAAAATTTTGAAATATATAATATATTTTATATTTATTTATTTTTATTATATTTTATTTTTTTAATTTAATTAATAATAAGAAATTTACTTTTCCAAAATAAATTTAATTGTTTAAAATGTATATATATATATATATATTTAAAATTTGATGCATTATCTAATAAATTAAATTATAAATAGAAATGTTAAATTATCTGTGAGTTTACATTATTTTATATAACTTAATATGAAATGAAATATCATCTATATATATTAAGGGGTACTAGAAAACATATAATGTAAACCCGTTTTATTTTGTAGTGAACAATAAAAAGATTGAAATAAGATTACAGCGATAAAGAAAATACCAGTTAATAAATTAATAGTTAATGAAACTTCATTAAACATGAATCCTTTTTATATTTAATATGGGTTAAACTAAAACTGAGCCCAAAAACAATATTTAATCAAAAAACTAAGCCAAAAAATAATGATCAATGCTTTAATTATGTTTTTGCCTCACATTTATTTTGACTATGGGGTCACTTAATTTTTTTTGCTGGGGTCACACAATATTTTTATTAAATAAAAAAAATATTTTTTTTAAAAAAGGTGTGGTCACCTGACCTCATTCCCACAGTAATAGCTCCGCCCCTGTATGTTCCTAAGTATAGTATATAAGATTCTGTGCCCCACTTTTTATGAGCTTTAATTTGTTAATAGATTCTGACCGGCGATTTAAAAGCACGCGATGAATATTACCAAAATATATTCTATAAAAATTTAGTTTGTATTTAATTGTATAATTTTTTAAAATTTTTTTGTATGAGCATATTTTTTGTTACGAACATTAATATTTTTGGAATAATTAGTATTTGGTGGAAATTTATTTTATGTAAAATTACAAACTCTAGTTTATATATTCTTAAACTTTTAATATAATGTATGTTAAATTTAATTATATGATTTAATTTTTTATTATAAGTTGGACTAAAATTTTGAGGATTGCATATAGTTCTGAGCCGCATTATGATTTTGTTTATTTAACTTGTTTCATGTGTTTAACATATTTCACCCTCATTTTATTTAAATTGTTTAGTTTTAAATATAATATTTTATCTTGTTAACATGTTTTGTATTGATACAAATTATTTTAAACTTTTTATATAAATTGTTAAAAAAATATAATTGAATTTCGAATTAAGTTTAGATATGACATCAGTTTGGTTTAGAAGTCTCAAAAATAGTTACCATTTTTATGTATGGATCAACTCCTAATTAAAGTTGTTACGTTTTTATTAACTTTTGATGATCATATATTCCAAATTTGAAATCTAATTAGGTAAGTTCAAATATTTGGGGAAGCAAAATCTTAAATATATTACTAGTCCTATTTTTTAATTAAAATTTATATTCAATTTTTTATTGTTTCCCTAAATTAGTAAAAGGATAATGAAATTTATCATAGATAACAGTTTCATAATATATCAACATTTCTAACAAATATTACCAGTTTAGGAAAATAGAATAACATCGAAATTATTTGTGTAAATCTGTTGATAAATATGTATAATAAAATGATATAAGATGATATTATACTTTACAATTTATATCTTTCAAATTTCAAAAAATAATTTCAAATTCCTAATTAAGTTTACATATGATATCAGTTTGGTTAGAAAATATTGAAAGTATTTTATTTTCTATGTAGATTGGAATTAAATTATCATATGAGTTGGTTGTACAATGTAAAATGATGAGTTGGTAGTTAAATATAAAGTTGTTCAATATTAGTGTGCGTAGAAGAATAATCCGGCTAAATATTTAGTTATTTATAAAATATCTTGTTATTTTTTTTTATAATTTGTTTTTTTTTTTTAATTTTTTAAAATTCTATTATTTATATTTATTTTAATTATTATTTTTAATAGGAAAAACATTTCAAATTAAATTACTCGTAATGTTTTCGAAGTAAAATCCTCGTAATCTTTCGAAGTAAGTTCCTCGTAAAGGTTTTCGACGAGCTTACGAGGAAATACGTTACTATGACTTTACAAGGAAATGTGTACGAGGACCTTACGACGAAATACGTATCCACGCCTTTACGACGAAATGTTTCCTTGTAAATTAACTAGGAACTTACGAGGAAAAAAACTTTACGATGAACGGGTTACGAGAAAACGCGTTTCCTCGTAAATTCCTAGTAAATAGTCATTTACTAGGAAATTACGAGCCAAAGTCGTCCTAGTAAAGACTGTGTTTTCTTGTAGTGTCATCAAGAAACGGTGAGTTTCTTCACCAACATGAATATTATGTTCGTTTTTTAGGTTAGCATCTTCACGCTAAACAGCCTACCAAACACTGAACAACAAGTGTTTTTAGTTCAACATATTAGAAAATAGATCACCTCGGTCTTGTTTTTATTCCTGCATATGTTAGGGTTGATTGAGAGTGATTTTTTTTTTGGGGAAACTGTTTTTTTAGACTAAATAGGTTTGGACATTGTTTCTTTAGTCTAAATTATATTTTGTACCAATTTTGACTCTAATACTCTTTATTTATTTCCAAAATTATTAAAAAAATTGATTTATGAAGCAAAAGTTTTTTAAAAAATAGTACATAATGATGAAACCCCTATATCTATATAGTGATATTTTTTTCCTGTTTTAAAAATGTGTAAATTATAATTTCATATATTATTCTACCGAAATTAGAATCCGTATACTACGGATTAGAATACGGAATCCACTTTTTTCATTATTTCTACGAAATGCAGAATAAGTATTCTACGGAGATAACACGAATCTAAAATAGTTTGGAATACACATTCCACACTTATCATAGAGTTCTAATAAAAGTAGAAATTGAAATCTAAACTTTTACTTAAATCTAAAACTAGTAGAAATCGGAATCTACATTCTCACAACGTTCTAATACATATAGAAACTGATTTCATATCTTTTTACACAGTTCTACCTTTAGTAGAATCTGAATTCTACGGATAAATATTATTAGATCCGAAAATATAGCAAGAATATATTAGGAAATATTCGGTTTACATATTTAAAATTCAATTTTTTTTAAAAAAAAAACAAAAAGAAAATTCAAAGACAAAAACGTTTTCTAAAAAGGAAAATCTTTTGAAAATATTCTCACGGTTATTGTCACGTTCTTCTCACGCCTCTTCTCCATTCTCCCCAATATAGTCCCTTTGTTTACTGTTTTTTCACCACTTTGTTTCAGATTTTCAGACTGTATTTGGTTAGTTTTGAACAAGTTTGCTTCATGTTTCAGTTTCGAACAAGTTTGCTTCATGTTTCTAGTAATACGCATTCAGTTTCAAACAAGATTGTTATATCCCAGGAACCAGTGTATCTATTTCATTCATTCCTGGCTACAAAATTTTCGAAAAAGACAAATAATAGACCCTAAACAACCCAGATCATCGGACTTAATCTTCTTACTAACTTCTTCATCTTCCATCTACTGCAAAATCCTTTTCAGATCTTGAATCTCCTCTGCGATTATCCTTTTCTGAATATCTACCCTTCGAATCTCGTTAAGCAACGGTTCATCACACCACTTAAATAATGGAGTTCCCTCTTCCGTTACATCAAAACCCATAAACAAATAAGAACAAACTAATCTCAAGTATAGTATGGAACGAATACACTTAATAATTGAAACATGTAACCCAATCTCGCATCTGTAGAATCTTCTGTACGGGTTTTCTGGAAGAAAACCATGAAATCGAGTTGGAAGAATTTTGTTGGGATCGGGATCGATCGATCTTTGATAGATCGACCGGTGAAGATCGACTGAACTGGACAAGGTCGATCAGTTTCTGCTCCGTGCTTTTTTATGTTTTTGTTTAATCATCAAGATTGACCGCTGGGATCGACCGACTCTTTCTGGGATCAATCGATCCCGTCGTATAGAGCAGTTTCTTTCGTCTTTTTTCCGATTTGAAGATTTTTATTTTTAATTTGGTTACGATTCTTAAGTGAATTTAAGGGCATTATTGCCATTTGAAAAATATTTAGCCTAATGGGACATAAAGTATTAGAGATTAGTCTAAAGGGACAATGTCCAAACCTATTTGGCCTAAAATAACTATTTTCTCTTTTTTTTTTGGGAAGTTAACTCAAATAGTATGAATTTTATTACTTATTATCACAACCATACAAAACTTTTTTTTATTACTACCTTTTTTTTTAGTACCCAGCATGTCCTTTTTTTACGTTATGAGAAAAAACATATTTACAAGAATGTCATTACTTTTTTGTGCCACGTAGGCAAAAAATCGGGTCCACGTAAGAATGCGGCATAAAACTCAGCCACAATACGATATGAACTTCGTTACCGCCGAGATATAGGTGCATTGCGGCTGACTTACATAATCTAGCTGACTTATGAGAAATAAGCTGAGTTATGAACATAACTCAGTCGATCGTTACGACTGACTTAAAAAATTCTGGCTGGTTTATGTGATAACGACTGAGTTAAGGTCAGATATTACGACAGACTTATACATCCTTAGGCTGGTTTCTGGAAAATCCGGCTGAGTTCTAGTTACCATACAGCTGAGTTAACTATCGCGGCTGGTTAATTGATCGTCGACCGGCCAAGTTATGAGATGTTTTTACAGCTGAGTTATATTTAATCAGCTGTAGTAAAGTGGAGTAACAGTAAACTCAGCTGATTTACGGCTGACTTTTTAGCGAAAGATTAATTACTAGAATAGCATTCATTTGCCGGCTGGTTTATTTAACGATACAGCTGACTTCTTGCGTTTCATCTTTGTTATGGCTGATTATTAACAAAAAAAAAAAATTACTAAAATAGTATTCACGTTTTGACTGACTTACGGTGTACTAAGTGGCTGACTTATTGTGGCTGACTTAAATGTTTGTTTGGTGGCTGAATTACCGATTTTCCATGTCATCATCCATGTCAGCTTTTATTTTCCATGTCATTACAACTACAACAACGAAATTAGGGTTTATGTTACAGACGCCACTATCTGTTCTTCACCTTCTTCTCTTTCTCTAAAATCTTATGGATCCAGTAAATATTGTTTCAGGTAACTGGATTAAGAAAAACAGATATGCATTCACATCCGACAGTAGAGGATGTATTGTTCTGCATGCAGATGGGAAAACAACACACGACGAACTCGCAAAGTCAGTACTCGATGATTGTGGATTGAATGAGTCGAGCCATCAGATTCAGCTAAGCTACCAGTTCTCGAATAAAGCTTTGAAAACAATGGCTCACGACACGCCACCAGTTTACATCTCCAATACTCGTCAATTGCAAATATTTTTAAGCCTAAGGAAAACCGAAAGATTACGTCTCTGTGTAGAGATTACAGAGAACGAGGATGATGAGATCAGTCGGAAAGACTGAGCGGGAGAGAAGAGTAATATATTATACAGTTTCAGCTCAGAAGCAGAAGTCTCAGAAGTTGAATCTAGATACGATGGTTTTAGTTTGGAGGAGGAACAGAACGACAATGAGAATACCTTCTATAATATCTTGGACGGAGAAAAACAGAAAGATGTTGGAGAAGATGAAGAAGGCGAAGAAGACCGTGAATTTGATAGCCGATTTGATATGTTCGACGACTCAGATGGTGCGTCATCCGAAGATGATAACTTTAGCTCATATGGTGAGTCTCCACCACAAGACGAAGATTCACCGACACTACCGCCTAAAAAGAGATCTCAGTCGACTGAAACTTCTTACAATTGGACCGGATCTAAAGGGGATTCAGAGGTTCTAAGGTTGGAGATGTCTTCGCTAAACCTTGCTGTTGGGCAACGATACCAGAGTAAAGCTGAGCTGGAAAGACGACTGAAACTTCTTACAGTGAGAGATCAATTTGATTTTGATGTGGAAGTATCCAATCCAGATTTACTCATTGTTAAATGTTGGGTTGGTGGATGTCTTTGTAGAGTTTGTGCTTCAACACAAGGGGATTCCCCAACATTCTATGTTCGTATTTACGATTCGGAACATACATGTTCTGTAACTGAGCGTTCTAATCGATCTCGACAAGCAACACCAGAAATTTTAGGAGAATTGTACAGAAACTTTCTCGGCGACGTTGGTCCGGCTGTTCGACCTACGAGTGTGGGAATAGCTCTCAATAAACAGTTTTTTCTCAAGGTAATTTTTGTCGTAAGGCTGACTTATATCAATGTTACAACTGAGTTATATCTACACTTTGTGGCTGACTTATATTAACGTCCGGCTGTGCTAGTTAAGTGATAGGCTGAATTATATAAACATCGAACAATGCGGCTAAGTTAGTTGAATTATCTGGCTTGTTTATTTAAACTTCAACGTTTCGGCTGAGTTAGTTAAGTATATGGGCTGGTTTATGTATACGTTACGGCTGAGTTATTCAAGTTATCCAACTGAGTTATTTATACGTTCAAGCTGATTTACTTAAGTGATTTGGCTGAGTTATTATTTGTTTTTATTTGGGCAGATGGATTATTGGAAATCATATAAGACTCTGAAATTCGTAAGGGAAATCGATATGGGAACACCTGAGAGTGGTTTTGAAAACTTGCCTTCTTACTTATTCATGATTAGAAGGGCAAATCCTGATACAATAACTCGTCTTCAAATCGATGAGTTTGAAAGATTCTTGTATGTGTTCCTTGTGTTTGGCGCGAGCATAAATGGGTTTCCTTTCATGCGCAAAGTTGTGGTTGTCGATGGTACGTTTCTTAATGGAAAATACAAAAGGACGCTTCTAACAGCACTAGCTCAGGATGGAAACTTTCAGATTTTTCCAATCGCCTTCGGTGTGGTTGATACAGAAAATGACGATTCGTGGAACTGGTTTTTTATGCAACTAAAAGTTTTGATTCCTGACGACAAGGGTCTTGCGATAATCTCAGATAGGCATAACTCGATTAGGAAGGCTATTCGAAATGTGTATCCGTTGGCTTCTCGAGGAATTTGCACGTACCATTTATATAAGAACATTTTGGGACGGTACAAAGGGAAATATGTATTTCGTCTGGTGAAGAAAGCGCCAAGATGTTTCAGGATGCCTGACTTTAATGCAATGTTCGAGGAGATTGAAGCTATTTATCCTGACCTTCATGGGTACCTCCAAAGAGCCGATGTCAAACTGTGGGCGCGTGTTCATTTCCCAGGCGAAAGGTACAATTTGATGACTACGAACATAGCGGAATCAATGAATAGAGCATTATCAAATGCTAGAGGTCTTAACATTGTTCGACTACTAGAATCGATACGGGTTATGATGACCAGATGGTTTGCTGAACGGAGAGAGGATGCTGAATGCAGCGAACCATGCTTACACGTGCTGTAGAGAAACTACTACTTGTAAGTCAGTCGTACTTATTAAATAAGTCAGCCATTTCATTTAGTAAGTCAGCCTAAGTAGATATCATAACTCAGTTGTATTAATGATAAGTCAGCCTAAATAGATTTCATAAGTAAGCCGTATCAATGATAAGTCAGCCTAAATAGATGTCATAAGTCAGCCTTATATTTTAGTAAGTCAGCCTAAGTAGATTTCATAACTCAGTCTCTAATTTTTTTCATTGTTCATTTTTTATTTATAAAAGGGTCGTGTTACTACTGCGAGACTGTTGACTGTACAAATAATCGGTACTCATCACACTGGAGTTACATATGGTGAGTCTTTGCATGTTGTTAACTTGGAAAGGAGAAAGTGCACATGCCGGCGTTTCCAGCTGGAGAGATTACCATGTTCGCATGCAATTGCAGCTGCGGAGTCTAGGAATGTTTGTCGTATATCCCTGTGCAGTCGTTACTATACCAGCGCTTATTTGGTGAGCGCATACGCCAATTCATTCATGCCGGTTGATTCAGCGCTACCAGTTCTAGATAACGTGGTTAACCTAGCATGCTTTCCTCCGTCTATTCTTCTTCAGCCAGGAAGGCCTAAGAAAAATAGGATGAAATCTGCTTTTGAGGTTGCACTTGAAAACAAACGTCCTAGGAAAGAACACACATGTTCTCGTTGTAGACAGAGTGGACATAATGTGAAAACTTTTCCCATTTAAAAGTGTTGTATTGATATGTAGACTATGTTGTATTACAGCTGAGTTATTGATTTTAATGTTTCTAATTGTGGCTGAGTTATTGACATGCTAGGACTGAGATATAGTTCTACTACGGCTGAGTTATAGTCTACTGCGGCTGAGTTAAATAAAAGTGTAAGTTTAATAAATAAAAGGCTGAGTTAGAGTATACCGTGGCCCAGTTAAATAAAAGGCTGAGTTATTAATATATTGTGGCTGAGTTAAATAAAAGTGTAAGTTTAATAAAAGGCTGAGTTAGAGTATACCGTGGCTCAGTTAAATAAAAGGCTGAGTATTAATATATTGTGGTTGAGTTAATTAAAAGGCTAAGTTAAGTAAAAGGCTGAGTTAAATAAAAGGCTTAGTTAATAATTTACTGTGGCTGAGTTAATAATATTACAGCGGTTGAGTTACATAAACGTTACGGCTGACTTTCAAAATAACATAACTAAATACCAAACGCAACCTTTCTAAAAACAAAAGTTATCAGGTCCAAATTCTTCAAACATATCCACGAGAGCAAGCCAAACTCTGGTTAGCATCCAATCAGGCTTCTGCCCACCAAGCGCCCAATTCCTCTTCAACACCCGCATTTGCTGACGAAATATCGTTCTGGTTACGCGATTAAAATTCTCCCAAACTTCGTAATTATGCTTTGGATCCCAAGTGTTATTTCGCTAAAAAATAAATAAAATGTTAACATAATGAATATTAGAAACATAACAGCTGTTAAATTTAATAGGGATACATAATGGATGCTTACAGCGAGTTCAAGAAACCAGCGTTCCTTAAAATGAGCGGGAATGACACGGTAAGTCGGCCACTCATGAACCCACCCTTCTCGAAGAATGGGCGAGATCGCAACCGATAGGTCATGCAAGAATGTAAACGACTCTACGGTGGTTTTGGAGACATTTACACCAAAACCAGGGTTCAGAAAGGGTAGGTTATCCCGATCTGCCGAGCTTAGAATAGCATTGACATTGTTTGCTAGCGATAGAGACCAACCAGGGACAACCGACATAACTGTTTCTATAATACGAGAGAAAAGCGACAAGAGGACTATATATAGAGAGGTATTAGAATGCCAAAGGTAAAGATTAGGTTACACAAAGCGGCTGAGTTATTGAAATTTAAAACTGAGTTATTTTGTTCCCGCCCAAAAACACGAAAGGTTGCGGTTATGGCGGCTGAGTTATTGACATGCTACGACTGGTCACAATTAACCTGAAATTAACGGCTGAGTTATTGAAATATAAAACTGAGTTAATGACATTGTACGGTTGAGTTATTCATTCTCTTACGGCTGGGTTATTTAGTTCATGAACGGTTTCCCAAAAATATGAAACACGAAACGTTGCATGCCATGCCAGGATCATGAAAGGCCGCCTTCTCGAAAACAGAAGACCCCTTTTCAACTCTCTATATAAACACGCAATCAGTTCACCCTTGTCGACACAAACTGATTATCGTAGAAAATGGAAGGTTTTCCGATTCTCGAAATGCCTGAAGAAATTCAAGCGTTAGTTGTTAAACGTGTGGCCAGTAACTCCATTAAAGATTTTTATAACCTTAGAGCTTCGTGCAAGTCGATGAAGGCGTTAATAGAGTGGCGTAGGGTATATCATTTTTTTTTGATTTGCAACATATCCATGGGAAGCCCCTATGCCTATTTCGTTGTTCCGAACTTGTTACGCTGAGGGAAACCCAAGCACACTATATATGAAGGGTGTCCAGTTTTTCTTCACATATGAGCTTCGAGAAGAAGGTCTTACCCTCATGAAGAGTTCAGTGGATGCATGATATGAGCGTGCCGTGTATGCATACGCAATGATTAGGAAATTTTTTTGGAATGAAGAGGCTGAGTTATTGAAATTGACGGCTGGGTTATTATTCCCTACCGGCTGAGTTATTGAACTTGAAGGCTGAGTTATTGAAATTGACGGCTGGGTTATTATTCCCTACTGGCTGAGTTATTGAACTTTCAGCTCAGTTATTGAAATTGACGGCACATTACAAGTCCATTACAACTCCAAAAGATGCAGAGCACATTACAAGAGTTATGAAAAGGAAACAAACCAAAGGACCTAGCTAGTACATTCATTACAACCTTAGACAGTACGACCGGTGAGACGAAGGGACGACGAAGTTGAGCCATAAGCAATGTGACCTGCAGAACAAGAAAAAATAAGCAAGTTAAACGAGAAGCAATGATTGGGAGAAAGAACACTCTTTGCAATTCAACTCCAACAGAAAAGACTCACCACTCTTTCTAGTCAAGTGTTTGCTCAGTATTTCAGAACACTCTTTGCTTTCCGGACATACACACATCAATGGAGAAGTTTTCCCATCTCCAACCACATTGAACACAATTAAGTCTCCTATGTCGTATCTGTTATCAAAACAGAACTTTCTCCAGCCTTTTCTGATGTAATATATGCCGCCTAATTCGTTAAATCGCAAACTCACAGTCCATGAGTTTCCCTCTTTTTTCACTAGTATCGTCTCTTGGCATTGTTTGTTCAAAGCAGTAGAACGCGAAGCGGCCACAGGAAGATGCTGCAAACACATAACGTTAAGATGCTGCAAAAACAATTTTATCTTCTTTAGATTTCAAATAGAGACACAAAACGTAAACTACTCACAAGTTTGTCTTCTTTCAGATTTGAAGCAGTGACCTCAGTTAAAAAACAGTAGTCGAATGAGAAAAAAGACAATGCCCATGTTCCTCCTAAAACAAAAGAAACAATTTTCCACATCAAAAAAATCTGACAAGATTGCTATGCTATTACGGTTAACTTTGATTGAAGAATCACCCGCAGCATCATCATCCACGTCGGCTTCCTCCTTGATGATGTGAGGATGTGTATATTGAATCTCACAACAGCTAGGACCAAAAGGAGTGACATGAAACATCATGTCTCCTTCGAGTTTGAAAATGGCAATGTCACCGATTCGAAGGTCATGTGCTGTGGTGAAATCTTCCCAACCTACGGTGAGTCTCCTTCCTTCTTGTATCACTTCCCAAGTGTTATTTGAAGTGCCCGATCTTAGTTTCCTTGTTGTCTGGTTCGTCTTCCCTTCTATGTGCTTTGAGAAGAAGGCAAGTGGTATTCTCTGCAAGTCAGAAAAGGCAAAGTTAAGCAAAACTCAAAATTAGGAACCAGTAAAGACTGTGTATACCACGCTACTCTAGAAACCAGTAAGCAGAGGCTGGAAGAAATGAGGTTCATGCGGAATCATCATCTGCAAACAAGAAACGAATGTAAGTCTGAGTTTTAGAGACTCAAACTGAGATCGAGTTCAAACCCTAATCGAGTAAAACCCAAATCAAAACGTACAACGAAGAAGTCATGATGCAACCTAATCTAAATCAAGAAAAATCAACAAGTTTAAGGCTTCGATCTACCTTGAGTACACGAAGAAATGAAATCGCCTAAAAGGGTCGTTGAGAGCTTTTTTCGTGAGAGAGATACGGAAACGTCGATAATGATTTTTTTCATTTTCCAAAGCCGTAAACATTATTCCACCGATCCAATCATATCATGCCACGTGGATTTGTTGATATCTTAAAATATTCCAGAGAAACTGATATTAGCGGCTGGGTTATTGAACTTTAAGGCTGAGTTTTTGAAATTAACGGCTTGGATTATTGAACTTTAGGGCTGAGTTTTTGAAATAAAAGGCTGGGTTATTGAACTTTAAGCTGAGTTTTTGAAATAAACGGCTGGGTTATTGAACTTTAGGGCTGAGTAAATGAAATTCACGGCTGAGTTATTGAAATTTGACGGTTGGGTTATTGAACTATAAGCATGAGTTATGCTAAATTAACGCTGGGTTATTGAAATTAACGGCTGAGTTATTGTACTTTAACGCTGAGTAAATGAAATGAACGGCTGAGTTATTGAACAATACGACTGAGTTATTGAATTGTACGGCTGGTTTATTGAACTATAAGCTGGGTTATTGATAAACGACACAAGACTACATTAAGGAATAATAGCAAAATATGCCCACAAATAACACACAAACCACCACATTCCTTACACATCGCCCCTCTGATTCTGTCTTGATTCCTTCAAACTCTTTCTCCAACCAACCGAATTTAACCCTGACATCGGTCAAGTCTTTTTTCATGTCACTCATTACTAACTTCATATCCTCAACCTCTTCTACCAAACACTCATCAGCCCATTTGAATAAATGTATCTTCTTGCATTAATATAATAATCAGATCTCAGTAGCACGAAATGAATGTATGGCAAATAAGAACAAAATTTAACCTTATTATATCCTCTTTCACAACAATAGTACAATCTTTCTGGGTTTGAAGCTGATCCGGATGTACATATCTCTGAGGCTGCACCACACCAACATTGTTTTGGCATTCCTCTCTCCCCATTCATACGTACTCGGTTTACATTTCCTGATGAGATAGTGTTAGAGGAGGAAGACATTTTTCTTTTAGAACCCTAATCCCCACTTTTTCCTCTGAAAAAGTTGTTTTATTACATCGTTATATAGAGCTGGGCCAGGTCTGAGTTGGAATATTTTCAATTTCCCGCAAAAACATATTTTCAAGTTCCTGCCCAATGGCTGAGTTATTGGCTTGTTACGGCTGAGTTTATGTTTAGGATAAGTTTATGTTTTAGGTTTAGGGTTAAGTATTTTGGGTTTACGGTTTAGGGTTTAGGGTTTATGGTATAGGTACCACTGTAAAATATAAGAAATTACACAAATTTAATTGAAAAAAAAAATTATATGGTACTTTGTATTTGGTGCGTTCAACACCTATATAGTTACATAAGGTTTTAAGTATTTGTAAGACAACTTATACCTCAAGATCATGGTCAATTCGAAACTTGTAAATTCAATGAAGTATACACATTGTGTTGATTACATATTCATCTAAAACTGATAATATTAATTTATAATAACTTTTTAAAGTACATTTCCTAATATTAGGGTATGTTTGTGGTATGGCTGAGTTATATAAGGCAAGACGGCTAGATTATAGAAACGTTGCGGCTGGGTTATATTAAAAATTTTCGATTTTAGGGTATGTTTGTGGTATGACTGAGTTATACAAGGCTAGACGGCTGGATTATTGAAACGTTGCGGCTGGGTTATATTAAACTTTTTCGATTTTAGGGCATGTTTGTGGTATGACTGAGTTATATAAGGCTAGACGACTGGATTATAGAAACGTTGCGGCTGGGTTATATAAAATATACCATTAGCAACAAAATATACAAATCGTTCAAAGGCTACTCAAACTGTGAATACATGTCAGTTCCTCCTTCATCCAGGATCTCTGCTGCCATCTTTACCCGTATACCTTGAATATTCCTATCATTTATCCCAACAAAAGTCACGCCAAGCGCTAAGCATTCCACAAACTTCAATGCATACACTCCACAATCACCAATTTGGGTGTTTTGGGGAATATAATCGCATTTCCTCCTTCGGAACGAAAACTGCTTCTTTCTGTGTTTTCGGAATTGGAAGGAATATTTTCATTCAACATCGTAGGTAGCATTTGCGTAAGAGGCTTAAATTCATTAACCATTCTTTTTTCACTTTCATCTATGACGTGTCCAATGATTGCATCATAGCAGTCAATCTTCTCATTAAGCAGATCCACGTGAAACGCCACCCAATGATCGCCTCCAGTTTGAAGCACTCTGTACAAGTGATCCACATCCTCATACCACTTCAAGTTTGTACAACAGTCTGCGGGCATCCTACCGTTTTTTTAACTCTTCATAACCATTACCGGTGAATTTCATCCGCTTAGGATTGAGCTTGTACTGCTGGTAATCGCGAACCTAATAACTGAGAAACCAGAAGTCAATAAATGCAATGCGCTTGGACCAGAATGGGCTGGGATCTCGCATGGACCTTTTGATGAGGATTCGCAGAAACACACTAACATGGTACGCAAAAACACAAAATCAAGTCAATATAATAGAATCTATAACTCAGTCGTAACAAAACACATAACTCAGCCACATAGTATACTAAACTCAGCCACAAAGTATGCTTAACTCAGCCGTAAAGAATAATAAACTAAGCTACTTAGTCTTCTTTAACTCAGACTTAAAGAAAATGTAACTCAGTCACATAAAATTTATAAC
Organism: Eruca vesicaria subsp. sativa; assembly: GCA_932364175.1. Lineage (NCBI taxonomy): Eukaryota > Viridiplantae > Streptophyta > Magnoliopsida > Brassicales > Brassicaceae > Eruca > Eruca vesicaria. The sequence continues at coordinate 32,448 of CAKOAT010472931.1, forward strand.
TCAGCCGTAAGGAATACTTACATCATCATACAGCCATCCATATTGACTGTCTTTCCATGGTCTTTCAGTGATGATGATTATGTAGAACTCACCCTCATGGGCCGCTGTTGGGGTAGTGGGAACGTCTTTATGTTTCTCTAAGTGTTCCATAAGTTTATCCCATTTTGCTGGATCAACCGGTGCTAAAGGATCATATATTACTGGTGAAGGTAATAAATCGTCGTTACATTGTCTCCAATCTGAGGAAAAACTGGTGCTGGAGGACCATTATCAGAGAGTTGCAATGCAGACCCAGTTGCAGATAACTGAACATTTTTCTCCTGATATTGTTTTATTCTTTCGGATCTGATCATATCCTCTTCATCCTCATCAGAATCCGGAAGCACTTCGTCTCGTGTTGCGAGAAATTCGTCAGTAATATCCGCAATAAGCTCACTGTCGGCTTAAGGTACATGTACTGTTATTAAACCGCGACGCGTCCTTTTTGTGACCGGATTCTGTAACTCAGCCATTTCTTTCTTCTTCAACTCAGCCGTCTTCTTTTCCTCAGCCTTCCGTTGCCTTGTCTCAGCCGCTTTTTTCTCCTTTTTTCAGCCGCCTCCTTCTTCTTTAACGCAGCCTCTTCTTCCCTACTTACAGCCGTTAAATTATTCTTAGGAGACACATCATTCTTTCCTAACTCAGCCGCCTCTTTGTCCTTCTCTTTAACCTCATATCCTTTTTGTTTAAACCTTATTATCTTGTTCCCGCGTCCTAAGGCTGGGTCCTTTGCAGGAGAAACACCAACGAAATCAACAGTGTCTCCCAAATTCTTAGCATGTGTACTATGGACAGATGCCTTAGCAGGTGTACTATGGCCAGAGGCCTTAGCAGGTGGACTATTGACTGACTGCATATATGTATGTTATCAAGTTAACGAGTTGCAGGTCAGCTGCTTCATCCGGCCACTGAGGAAACATCTCTTCTACGGAGTCCTTCATAACCATTTTTCTCGCGCGCACCTACAAAATCAGCCACCGAATACATAATAACTCAGCTGTCAAAGTACTAATAACTCAGCCACAAAGTACCAAAAATCCAGCCACCATGCCACCATATAAACACTATCTCAGCCATCAAATAACTAATACCAAGAAATCCAGCCACTATGTACATACTAACTCAGCCATCAAAACTAATACCAAGAGGCTGAGATATTGTTTATATGGTGGCTGGGTTTTTGGTGCTTTGATACTACTTTTATGTGTTCATAAAACAACTAATAACTCAGCCATAAAATAACTAATAACTCAGACACTTTATACATGCTAACTCAGCCATCAAATAACTAATATCAAAAATCCCAGCCACTTAAGTACATAAGTACATAAGTACTTACAACTCAGCCAACAAATAAATAATAAATCAGTTGACACCTTACCTCGCCATGTTTTCTAATCTCCTCAGTAATGACAGTATCAAAACTTGAACGTGTACGCTTTCCACCCCATCGAAAAAGTGGAACTTCTTGCTCATTGACCACTCTCCCAAAACGCTCTCCAAAACAAATGACAGATTCATACGCCCAAACCAACAACACGTCCTTCAAACCGCTTATGGTGTATGTCCTTCCTTGTGGATTCAACATCTTAATAGAGTCAACAAGAACTTCATATGCAGTCCGCCCCCATGGATACATCATCATGGCTTCATCGTCGAATACTCTTTTTGCACTTTCAAACGGTATCCTAGAATTATGATGCAAAGCATAAAGTCCCATGGCTTGAAGAAGTAACAACCCTAACCATTTACGCTTTTCAAAACTCCAGGCCGGACATACCTCTAATGCTGCCCTCAGTTCATCTAACTTGGGTCCCACCCCAAGCAGCAGATTCAACTCCTCCCAAAACGCTTTGTATTGGTCATGTTCAAAACTTTCTGTTGGCACTGGATCTGTGTTTAACCCAGTGATCTCACCAAATTAGAGTAAGCTAAACCTGATAGGTTCATCACCAACTAGACTCCAAATCTCCTTCATTTATACTGGAAGATGTCGACATAGTAGATAGTGGACAGTCCTACCAGACCACACGCTTTTGCGTTCAGCTAGCTTCACAATAATTCCAAGAGGACCCTGCCTCATGTGATCCCACACATCCCGTCCTATTGCTTCTCTGACGTTAGGGAAATCTCCCATCTGTAAATTGTGATTAATCTCTTTATTTTCTAGATTAGAAGCCCCTTCAGCGTAAAGTCGTGGAGGATAATCCCGTGCTTGATCTTCATAAATAGCCATCTGATCCTAAAACACATATATAGATAAATCAGCCGCAATAGTAACAAAACCCAGCCACAACATAATAAATAACCCAACCACCATATAAGGCAGTCGTAATAGAAACAAAACTCAGCCGAAACATAATCAATACCTCAGTCAAAACATAATCAATAACTCAGCCAAATCATAAATAATAAATAACTCAGCCACAACATAATATATAACTCAGCCACAGTAATCAATAACTCAGCCAAAACATAATCAATAACTCAGTCGGATCATAATCAATAACTCAGCCACTTCATAAATCAAACTCAACTCAGCCACACTATACAATAAATCAGTTACAACATAATCTATAACTCAGATACGTCGTAAATCAAACTCGGTCACAATATAAATCAAACTCAGGCACAACATACCAGAGGAGATGAGAAGATGATGTCGTAGATACGATTACGTCGAAAATTTTGCGGAGAAGAAGATGTCGACGAAGATGATATCGGAGACGGTTAGGGTTTAACGAGGTCGACGAAGATGATTTGCAATATCGGAAACAGTTCGAAACGAGAGTATTAGTTGTGACGAAGATGAATTCGTGATTTCGTAATCTAGGGTTTAACGAAAGTTGTGACGGAGAAGTTGTGACATTAACATTTTTTTTGTTCACCGAGATATGGGACTGTTGATTTTCCAGTGTAACTGTTGATGACACAAATTAGTTAGTGACGTGGATTGTCAAAATTATGATGTTGATTTTATAATTAAAATTTGTATCAATAGTAACAAAATTAAACAAGGGTGTTTATTGTAATTTACTAGGAGTCTAAAAACATTCTAGTAATTTTTACAAAATATATACTATTTTAGTTATATACAAACTTTTGTGTATCATTCTAGTAATTTACTCTTTTTTGATAAAAAAAATGAGAGTGATTTTGCTTTTTAAACCCGCTATGTAATTTAGATTTTGGATTTTTAAGTTTTATTTTCCATTGTTCTAGAGTTTTTTTCTCTGTATGAATATATGATATACTTTTAAAAAACACTTGAAAACAAATGAACATATTTGTATTTAAAATTAATATATGTAGATATATGGATTAAATATTAGTTAGTTAATATTAATGGTAAACATTACTTTTCAAATATCCTAAATTTTTCTTATTTTGCCTAAGTATTTTAATATATACTAGACCTTGACCCGTGCGACCGCACGGGTATTAATTTTATTTTTTTAATTTTTATATTAAATGAATTTTTTGTAAAAATTCATTGTATTACATTAAGTTTTTTTTTGTGTGTGTTAACAATTTATTGTATCAAAAATATTGGATATCATACAAACAAATCTAACATGTAGACGATATATTGAAAATATTTTTCAGTTAAAGATATATCAAATCTTAAGAAGTAAGAGTTAATATGGTATACAAAAAAATGATAAATTAGTTATAACATTTCTAAGAAAAAGCCTGATGTTCAAATTATATAAAATTTTTAATATATAAAACATTTGGATTGAAATTTGTAAAATAAAAAATGAAGTATCAATTAAATGGTTGCAAATCACTTATGAGTTTAATTTTGACTAGAATACCGAAAAATTTGTTGTTTGATCCACGCAAGTTTTGTTTTTATATATTTTATAAGTGATAACATATATTTCTAAATTTACCCGTTTAAATAATTGTTTAAAACGACATGTTAAACACACAATTTTATAGTTTATATTGAGTAATTTTATTTTATCTTATAAACTATCATTGTGTCATACTTATTTTTAAAATATGACCCGTATATCTTCACAATTTTTTTTTTTTTGTGCATCAAAGTTTTATGATAATGTATAACTAAATTGTTGTATCTACTATTTAAAATATATGGTCTTTTAAATTTTTTAACTTTTATTATTCTGAATTTACCTTGAACTATTATTTATATAAAAATATACATAACATAATATGTTTATATTAATCTATGTATTATATATTATATAAATGTTTTTTTGTGACTTTTATTTTAGTTATTACTTATAAATAATAAAAATATAATTATATATCTTTGAAAACAATATTGTTCATTAACTATTTAAAGATATGTAGATAATTAATAAGAAAAAAAATCCTAAAAGGTAGATTAATTAATATTGGAATTAGTTATTATGTATATGGAATTAGTAAAACAATTTCTATATAATTTATTTATTTAATTACGAAAGGTATATATGAAAATAATTATTTTCATTAATTATTGTTGACATAATTTTTTTAAGTTAAAATTTAATTTTGGAAATGTATTAATTAAAGTGAAAAGATAAAAAATCCTATAAGGTAGGATAATTAATAACTTCAGTGGTATTCCATTGTAAATAACACTGAACATTAAGGGGCATTTCAATAGGGTACTTCTATTTTAAAAATAGAGATATATTACTCAAAAAAAATATATTAGATTATAAATGTTGGTTCAATCGTACTCTCTAAATACATGTTTGTGTCTCGTGACTTTAAAATACTGTACCAAGTTTTTTGGCAGAAAGAAAGAAACATACCTCCTAAAATCCAGCAAGATTCCTTCTATAAGAGGAAACCAAATTAAAAGAAGAAATTTTCTTGTTTTTCTATATTAAAAGTTAGATAATATCCTTAATTAACTTATTTCTCCAATGGGGTTACTTGCAAACTCGATATAAACGTCTAAGAAAGTTAGAGTTTTATATGTAATATACAACCTTCTCTGCTCCTTTGTTTCAGCATGCTGCCTAATTACATGTTACATAGCCTTATTTAAGCAAAATTTCATTTGGTTTTCTTTGTTAATTAGTTATCCCCTATATATTAATTGAGAAACATTTGAAAAGATGTAACCTCAAGTTTGTATTAATTAAAAAGTAACCTTGCTTAGTTGTCAATCAATTAGCATATCAATTAAACTGACGTGGCGGCTTTAGGTTCAATTGAAATTTGCTAGGGAAAAATAATTAGAGACGCATATAACGCATGTAACATAGTTTATATATTTA
>CAKOAT010472931.1:38307-90063 GCA_932364175.1 Eruca vesicaria subsp. sativa
TAGAAAATTATTTTTAAAAAATATAATTTTTAAAAAATATAATTTTCTAATATTATTAGACAAATAAATAAATTATATTAAATTAGTTTAGAAACTTTATATATTTTAATTGCAAATATTTTACCAATTGCTTCTTTAAAAACATTAGGGAACTTGCTATACTCTACCAATCAAGCCCAGTGACACTCCATTTATTTTCATCACTCGAACACTGAAAAGTAAAAAGATATATGAAATCAGATCCATTAAATTCTAAGATTTGATTTACATTTCTAATTAAAGTTGTTTTTGATCATACGTATAGATAATTATATAAAAATTCCAAAATTCTAAAATTTCTAATACATACAATAACAATCATATGTAAATTTTAAATTTGTGAATATTAAAATTTTATATTTTAATTACATATATTCACCCTGCGCAAGGCGCAGGTCTTATCCTAGTTGGATTAAATAATTGAGAAACAAAACTTCTCTCATTGCTTATTGATCTTTTTATTATTATTATTATTTTCTCTCTCGATTATTCTTAAGAGAACTACTTGTGAGTTTTCAGTTACTTGGATGACTTCTTGAAGCTTCTGAAGAAAGACTCTCTTTTGGCATCGTCTCTGTAACGTCTTTCTACTTCATCTTCCTGACGTTTCTTCTGCAGCTTTTGCGGCTCACGTGTTATTTGCTTCTGGTTCTATCTTTTTTGATTCTGATGTATGTCACACAAAACCATTCGTGTAAGCCATAAGATTAGATTTTCTTGTAATATATTTAATATGTTTGGAAGAATGACTTAGATTCTTTCTTAGTTCTTGTTTATGTATTTTAGTACTGATATGAAGCTTGAAAGAAGTTAAGTTTGAGAGGAAGAGCTCAAAACCATTCACCAGAAGAGATCAAGAACTAGAGACAGTCATGGACATCAAGTCTTATCAGAGTCATGCAGAGGGTTTTGTTAAACACTATCTACTAGCCGATCCGTTTCTTCCATATACTTCTGTTCTTACTGGAATCTTTCTCTCCAAGATGGTAATTATGCTTCTGCTCACATGCAATTGCAAACTCAACTTTTTCATTCTGTTTTAAACAATGTAGCTTATGCTAATTTCCATAATAGGCCTATGATCTTACTGAGTCGTTCAGCTCAATTCATATCAAGTCATACTCAGCTCTCACAAAAATGAAGAGAATTGAATGGAACAACAGGTGAGTACCCCACATATGTATGTTGTGCTTTTTCTCTTATCACTTTGGCTTGATATAACTTTGGCAGGGGAATTTCTACACTCCATGCGATCTTTATCTCATTGATGGCACTCTACTTTGTGTTTTTCTCTGATTTGTTTTCTGACCAAAGAGGTCTTCATGGCCTTATAGTGTTTCGTAGCTCGCTTCTTTCTAGCTTTGGTCTAGGGGTAAGTTTTCATCTTATTCATTTCTCATCTTTCTTAAGAAAACCATCCTGATGAATATTGATGTGTTTGAATAGGTATCAGTTGGTTACTTTCTTGCTGATCTTGGAATGATCATTTGGTTATACCCTTCTTTAGGAGGATCAGAATATGTAAGTAGTACACAGAAGAATTACTTCTTCAAAATCTTGATTTGGCTGATAATTGTGGTTTTTCTGGTCTAGATATTGCATCACTTCTTATCTGGAGTAGCAGTAGCTTATTCTTTGTTCTCCGGAGAAGCTCAGCTTTATACATATATGGTTTTAATCTCTGAAGTGACTACACCAGAGATCAATCTTAGGTGGTACCTTGACATATCTGGTTTGAAGCGGTCTAAAGGTTATCTTTTGAATGGAGTTGCTATTTTCTTGGCTTGGTTGGTGAGTTTCTATAAAACTTTTTCTTTTTATTTCGAATACGATAGAATATATTAGAACTTGATTTGATAAAGTTTACCTTTTTATGAAACTTCATGTTTTGTTTGCAGTCAGCAAGAATAATTTTGTTCATCTACATGTTTTACCATGTCTACACACACTATGATCAGGTAACCAAACAAACAAACGGTCTAGCCTCCAAAATGAAAAATGAAGGAATTACTCTGTTTTTTCTTTTGTTGTTGTTGCTGTACTAATTAAATTAAAAGATTATGGATAATTCTTTGGCCAGGTGGTGATGATGCATACATTCGGTTATCTGCTAGTTTTTGTCGTACCGATTGCATTAAGTGTAATGAACTTGATGTGGTTTGGCAAGATAGTGAAGGGGTTGATGAAAACTCTTCAGAAAAGATATGAGCTTTTTTTCCTAATGCAAATATAAAGTTCTTGTGATCATTGGGACCACGATACTATTGTCGTTTCGGTTACCGTTTTCTCAAACCAACTCTTTATTTGACGTATTTAACTCAAACATACTCCCATTCACTAACTTAATATTTAAGAACATAAAATGAGGAGATCTCTAAATGCTCCGACCGCCCATGGCTAATAGGCCATCCACATCCGCTCACTCGGCCCGTGGGCCCATCCCGTTCCAACTGGCCCTGCAATCACCACATGACATTTTCCCGTGCTTTGGCCTCACTTACACGGTATCGCAAATCACTTCCCGATAGGTCACCCATCCTTTGACTACTCCAGCTCAAGCACGCTTAACTCTGGAGTTCTTTCTGGATGTGCTCCCGAAAAGGTAAGTGCACTTTGGTGACATAGGAAGCCAAATCAATCCTCTTAAAGTTTTTCATATATCACAATTCGGGATGTTACAGAGTGTCTCATTCTTTCACAATACTAAAGCAAAGTACATAGAGAAAGAAAGCTTTTTTGGTACTTAAGAATATGTGTGCAAGGTTGGTTCTTGGAACGTAAGCAAATGAATATAATTCTAGTCATCAAAAGAAAACAAATGACTATAATTCTATGTAATACATCTTTCTTTCTTTTGGTTAAATTGAGTCCCGAGATCCTCTTCGGATTCACTCCAAAATAAGATATCCGGATGTCTGGATCCGAACCCGGATAGTAAAATTTCGGATCTGGTTTGGCGGATCCGAATTCGGATATCTTAATTTTTAGGTCTGGATCCGTGTTTTTAAATTATAATAAATTTTAAATTTTATTAATAATTATATTAATATTTATACATATAATTAATCTTATAATATTATATTTTACTTTTAATAATATTATATATCATATATATTCATAAATTTGGTATAAAATTTGATTTGTCTATTATTTTTAAATTTTATGTTTTTTAAATAGTTTTTTATTTATTTTAAATAATTTATATTTATTTTAAATAATTTATATTTATTTTAAATAATTTATATTTATTTTAAATAATTTTTCTTTATTTTAAATAATTTTTATTTATTTTTAATTATTTTACGAATATGGATCCAAATCCGGATATCCGTGGATATTACAACTTCTAGATGGATATCCAAAATCTGAATACCCGGACGGCCCGAATCAAAATCCAGATATTAAAATCATGGATCCAACGAATCCAGATCCGAATCCGGAGACTCCAAAATTTCCAGATATCTGGATCCGTCCCAGCCCTAAAATTGACATTCCACCAATAAAAGAAAAAACATTCCACCAATATTGAATGTATTTCCAATATCATATATGACTCTGGATCTAGAACAAATATCTGTGGATCGGAAAATATAGTTCCATTATCATAATAATATTATTAAGTTATTAACAATAAACAAGAAAAGGCAATTGGCTAAAATAGCACTTCTAAAGTTTTTGTCTCCAAAATAGCATTAGAAGGGAAAAGTCATAAAAATGACCTCAATAATGGGCAAAAAATCTCTAATATCCTTGCTTTTCAGGGTTTAGAGTTGAAGTTTCAGGTTTTAGGGTTTTAGAGTTGATGTTACAGAGTTTAGGGTTTAGAGTTGAAGTTTCAAGGTTTAGGGTTTTAGAGTTGATATTTCAGGGTTTAGGGATTAGAGTTGAAGTTTTAGGGTTAGAGGTTTTTAGAGTTGATGTTTCAGTGGTTTAGAAGTAAAACATCAGGGTTTATGGTTTTAGAGTTGATGTTTCAAGATTTAGGGTTTAGATTTGAAGTTTCAGGGTGTAAGATTTTAGAGTTGATGTTTTAGGGTTTAGAATTGAAGTTTCAGGTTTTAGAGTTTTAAAGTTGATGTTTCAGGGTCTAGGGTTTAGAGTTGAAGTTTCATGGTTTAGGGTTTTAGAGTTGATATTTCAGGGTTTAGGGATTAGAGTTAAAGTTTTAGGGTTAGAGTTTTTTAGAGTTGATGTTTCAGGGGTTTAGAAGTAAAACATCAGAATTTATGGTTTTAGAGTTGATGTTTCAGGATTTAGGGTTTAGATTTGAAGTTTCAGGGTTGAAAGTTTTAGAGTTGATGTTTCAATTTAAAGTTGAAATTTCAGGTTTTAGGGTTTTAGAGTTGATGTTTCAGGGTTTAGGGTGTAGAGTTGAAGTTTCATGGTTTAGGGTTTTAGAGTTGATATTTCAGAGTTTAGGGATTAGAGTTAAAGTTTTTGGATTGGGGTTTAGAGTTGAAGTTTCAGTGATTAGGGTTTAGAATTGATGTTTTAAGGTTTATGGTTTAAATTTGAAGTTGTAAGGTTTAGGGTTCTAAAATTGATATTTCAGGGTTTAGAGTGGAAGTTTCAGGATTTAAGGTTTAGAATTGAAGTTTCTTGGTTTAGGGTCTTAGAGTAAATTAGTCAAAAAGTTGACATAAGGATAAATCATCTATTAATCTATTATTTTTTAATTAATCAAAGAATAGACATAAAGATAAATAATCCTTTTAATGAAACATATTTTTGTGTCTTTTAGCCTTGAATGCTAGTTTGGGGACAAAAATTTGAATTAATGCTATTATAGTCTTTATTTCAACAAGAAAATGTTATTTTAGCACTGTGAGGGACAATGACAAAAAAAAAGCACTGTTAGGTAATTATTTTCTAAATGCTTTCATATCTAAACTATTAAAACCGGAGTACAAATAAAAGTTAACCCTGACTTTTCCTAAATAATTACAATCTTCTGCCACTGCCTAAACCATCCATAATTACTTAAAACAAACCGCCTAAACTTTTGTCAATAATCAAACCAAACATCACGATTAAACCTAACCATTGTAACAATTTCATTAAAAGTCTTTTATCATCGTCGTCTTCTCCTCAGAACGAGGATGTCTGGGAACTCCAGAAGATAAACTTTTTTTTTTTATTGTAAAAAACTGGAAGATAAACTTCGGAATCAAGAACGAGGTGGTGCTTTTCTCCGACGATTCACGGAGACACTATGACTTGAATTCGATTTGAAAGATAAGCATGTGGGATTTGGAGTCAGATCAAAGCTAGGGTACTGAATTCTGTGGAACGAGACGCTTTCATCAAATTCCATTCTTAAATCGGTTTGTGGATGAAGCTTTTGGTAATTCCAGTTAAATTTATTCAAACTTCTGTAATTTTCTAATCTCTTTTCCGCTTTTGTTTCGAACATGAAACTTGATCGGTTGGAGATTCTGGTCGGAGACGGGATAAATTAACATTTAAAATAGCAAAGGGGTTTGTCTAAAAAGTTAATTTGCAGATTTTCATATTGGTTTTGTAAATTTACTTGAATCCTTCGGAGGAGAAGGGTTTGATGAAGAAACTAGCTCATGGTTCTTCAAACAAAGCAGATGTCTACTCTTCTTGAAGGTGAAAATACAAATGTTTATTACTAAGCTTTAGCATAAGAAACTGAATGTTTTACTTATTTGTTGGCAATCTAATGTTTGTTTCTGGATAGCAGGTTTATAATGATAAAGCTGATACTTTTAATCATCAGTCTTGAGAATGTTGAAATATGAACACTCTGAGTGTTGACATTGTCTATAGGTACTTAGTAATCGTTTCTAGACGGCTTAAGTTCCTAATGATGTAAAGAGTTTCTCTTTGGATTTTTTTCTATTAGTAACCTGTTGAGATGAGTATGTATAGGTGATTCTTTCTTCTTGGTTTTTTGTGAGTTTAACAGGTGCAAAACAAGAAAATCGAGAAAATTTGTGATATAAATTCAGATCCATCAAGTATATTTGGATATGTGAATGGAGAAGTGCCTGAAGCGAAATGCTCATTTCCAGCAGGAGGCATCTCAACACTACGATTGCCATAGGTAGCTGTACTCTGAACAACTCGAAGATGGGAGCTTGCAGGTTCTAACCTTGGTAATATCTTTGGCGTTAAAATTATCTAAGCAGATTGACACTGCTATAGTTTGTGACGAAGATGAAGTAGACTTTAGAGGTGATAGTAGAATTGCGAAGCATAGCTGTGAGTAAGCTTGTGAAGTCAAAGACCATGTCAGAGCAAAGATAATGTCTTCCACTATATTCTGTTGGATATGAGTTGTTGCAGGTCATTAAAGAAAACCAGGTCATAATAGTTGTAAGTGAAACTGGCTTGGCAAAGATCACTCAGCTTATGCAGTAATTTCACGAGGATGGCTACCATATAAACGGTACACTAGGTTGCACAACCAAGACGTGTAGCAGCAATGAGTGGTGCAAGCGAATAAGTGAAAAGATGCAAACAAATCTGACAGAGAAAGTTGGGTGCTATTCGTCTCAAAAATGTAACTGGAGTTGGGTCGCAGCTAGACATATTAAGTTTCATTCTTTACAAAAAATATTGGAATTCTTACTTATAACCATATTCCTAAGTAAACCATTGCAATAACTTCACACTTTAGAATTTAAATATGTTTGCATGCTATGTTTTCAGGTTAAAATTAAGGTGGCAAAATATTAGATTTATGAAAATGTGCTAACATTAAATGTACAAAAAAATCCATTTGATTACAAAATAAAATATTACGATATTTGAAAATAAGTTTTTTTCTTTGTAATCTATTCAGTTGAGCAAGTATTTTGTTTCGAAAATGAATTTTTGTAAAAACATTAGACGCTAATATAAATACAAACCATCTTTTACAAAATATGTCAAATAATTCTCATATCAATATCATTAACAAAATTTTATTTAAATTGTAAAGATACAAAAAGAAAATTCGTAATTAATTACTGAAATTTATATAATATTCTATACTAATTAAATTTTAAAGTGTGCAAAAAAAATCATTCTCAACATTTATACTATCTTAATTCTAATACTATTTATTTATTTTTATAAGTTTTTTATGTTTCTAATTTAGTTTTCATATAAAGTAAACTGAGAGACATAAATTCTAAATATATAAAAATTAATTTCCATAAAATATTTTTTTTTGAAAAATAAATATATATATATATATATACACAAGCATATTAAATGGCTAAATTTGTAAACAAATACAATATAAAAATGTCCCACATCATCAAAATGAAAAAAAAAACTCTAACCATAGTATAATATAAATAATCAACACATATGCAAACATTTATATTCTATGTATAGTATAAATCATAAATATTATTTATAACAAATTAAAAAACAACCGTGCGGACGCACGGATCAAACTCTTTATTATATTATTCGGAAAGTACAGTATATAGCTAAGGTTTCATGGGATACTGACTTGCCGTGTAATATTTGTTTTCTTTCATTTATTTATTTTCTAAGAAGCTTTATTATTCTTCTGGAAAGAGCGTAAGATATTACAGATCAATTGGTTGTTGTTGTTGTTGCCGACGACGCGTCTTCGTTCTCTTTCATTGCAATTTGAAACCTTTTTTTGTATTTCTCCGTCTCTGATCTTCAATCTCGTCTTCATCCATTGTGATCGATAAAAAACATGGCTACAGCTGGAAACAAGAACATCAACGCGAAACTGGTCCGTTCTTTTGTTTCAAGCTCCATTCTTTCTCCGATTTCTACTTTCCTTCTCCAATGATCCAACACTTTCGATCACGATTTCAACAAAATTCTGTTATTAGGGTTTTGATTTAGTTCTCTTCAATCATACGGTTTTAAGATTAACCACCTTTACTGACCTTTGTCCTCTTGTTTTTTGTTTTTACTGTATATTCAGAGTTTGCTTTTGCTTTTGCTTAGGTCTTAAGAAGCTTACTATATTTACTTATTTTGGTTTTGGTTCTGTAGTATTGTTTTTTTTTGTCTAAATTCTGTAATATTGTTTTAAGCCTTCTTCAGGTGTTACTTGGAGATGTTGGCGCTGGAAAATCAAGTCTTGTGTTACGTTTTGTTAAAGATCAGTTTGTTGAGTTCCAGGTTTGTGGCAGTTTCTCTGATGGAGAATACATGTCCTCTTGTATTCTTCTTGACTTTGATAATTTCTTTGTTATAGGAATCAACTATAGGAGCAGCTTTTTTCTCACAAACGTTAGCTGTTAACGATGCGACTGTGAAGTTTGAGATATGGGATACAGCTGGTCAGGAACGGTACCATAGTTTGGCTCCAATGTACTACAGGGGTGCCGCTGCTGCAGTTGTTGTCTTTGACGTTACAAATCAAGTACAGTATCTAATTTACTGATTAGTGGATGCAGTTTTACTTGCTTTCTTCTGAATTAAGTTTTTTTTTTTGTTTTACTATCTTCTCAGGCCTCGTTTGAGAGGGCAGTGAAATGGGTTCAGGAACTGCAAGCACAAGGTATTAATTTGATTTTTGATTTTTTATGCTTTCTTCTTACTTATTTATGTATTATTTTGTGTGAGTAGGTAACGCTAATATGGTTGTGGCCCTTGCTGGAAATAAATCTGATTTATTAGAAGCAAGGAAGGTGACTGCAGAGGTATGAAATTGAGCAAATCCGACTATTTTTTTGTTTCTCATTGTGAGGTTTGGATTCTACTGTCAATTTTAGAATTGAGCTATGTGTATATTAGTTGCTGACCCGTCGTGTCAAACTTGTTCGGCTGTTTTTTGGTTTTCACGATTCATGTTTGGTAGGACCAAACCCATTAGGTTGTATCTCTTTGTTGTGAATTGCAATGTATCATCCTGACTGACACTAACCTGCCAAACCAGGCCACCTAATTTGACCCCACACACTCAGCAAATCATAGTATATCTTGTATAGATGGTTGAGCTGTCATCAAGAGTGCTTGTCTTGAGCCATCTTTGGAGAATGTTTTACATGTTTTCATATGACCGTACTTTTCTTGCTACCATATGTCTATTTTTGTTTATTTGTTGCTCTCCTAGTAGTCTAGACACTCTTGTTTCTCGAGACTGAGCCTTTTGAAGTTTCTGTTGGAACCTTTTACGTTCTGCCTTAAAAGTCCAATCAGTTGCAAAACACGCTCTACTTTCCGAATGACCAAACATCTGATCTGTCATGTGTTAAATAGTACTCGACACATGCATTCCTAATCAAGTAGGCATTGTTATACACATAGACCTTATAGTCGCCCTTAACAAGCAAAGATTAGCCCACTGCTTAAGTAGGGTTGTTCAACCACAGTAAAGGTAGGTTCAATCTCTTCTGGTATCTATGGAGTTCAGTGTAATTCCCGAAATATTATCCTACAGTTTCTGAAATTTGCTGCTAAGTCTAGTTATTGATATCTGACACTAATGGTCTTCCTTGTAGGAGGCACAAACATATGCTCAGGAGAACGGTCTCTTCTTCATGGAAACTTCAGCGAAAACTGCAGCTAATGTCAAAGAGATATTCTATGAAATAGGTGAGCTGTCGTTACGCTTTAGAATCAGATTCAAACAGCTTTTGCTTATATACTACTAAATGATGTTGTGCCTTTTTTCTTTTTTCTTTTTTCTTTTGACCGGTTACAGCAAGAAGGTTACCGCGAGTACAGCCGACAGAAAACCCTACAGGAATGGTTCTACCAGACAGGGCCATGGATAGGACAGTGAGTTCATCTTGTTGTGCTTAGTTATATGTAATGTAGTGACACACACTTCTCTTATAAAAGACCTTTTGGTGAGTCACTATGGAGTGTTATGGACTTATGTGTTTGCATATCTTTGCTTTGTTCTGCTTCTGAACATTTAATTAACCATTGAAGAAGATTGTTCATGAAAATAATCAAAATAGTATAAGCTTTAACACAGGACTTTGTAATCACAGCAAGAATGAATATATATTAGAATTCGTGACTTTTTCATATACTAGTAGAATGACATACGCTGGATTACTAGAAAAGAAAATTAGGAAATTAGTTTCTAAGCTAGGTCAAAAAGCAAAAGCTAGGTCAGATGAAAAAGATGAAACGGATGCCCAGAGTTGAAACAGATGTCTATAGGTAAGACAAATGTAAGCCATTTTGAGACGACAAGGCTATGAAGCTGTTACCATTTGAAGAAAGGAGGGATGAATTTGTGTTGCCGTTATGTTTTGAAAAGTTCATGACTGCTTTCTAGGGGGGGGGGGGGGGGGAGAGCGAATAAACTAAGCTTTTGTAAATTTGGTGGTCAAAGTAGATTCCACATCATTGCAGGAAAAAAATGGAAACTATATCAGTTTTAGGACGAAAACTTGGGTTTCATCTTTCTCTGCCTTGTCGAAGCAGTTCATTTCCAGATAAACGTACAAAGCATGTTCATTTCAAGGCCATTACGTGTGATGGCCAATTAAGTAATCGCAAGTTCAGGAAGTTGCCACCTTCTGAATGGACTCATCACTTTCACTCTGTTTCCCTCGATGTCTCTGTGAGTTCCTTAGCATATTTGTCTCTCTATATATGCATATTGAGTTTCTGTGAATAGAGAATGAGGTTAACGCATGTGTACTTTTCTACTTCTTAAGGAAATGGATGCGCTCAAAAGAGAGATTGATATACTAAAGCCGAAAGTGAAGAACATGTTCATGTCTTCCCAAGGCACTGACAGAATCCTTATGATATATTTGTTGGTGAGCCTTGGTCTTGCATACCACTTCGAGGACGAGACCTATGATACTTTAAAAGAGAGTTTTAAAAAGATAGAGGAGATGCTGGATAAGGAAGAAGATTTGTAAACAGTTTCCACCATCTTTTGGGTTTTCAGGACATACGGTCACTACATATCTTCCGGTAAGGGACTAGTCTCTAGCATGGCTTGTCATCCTAATATACCTTCTTACTGCTGTCTGTTCTTTTAAGTAGATGTCTTTACAAGATTCAAAGAGAGCAACGGAAACTTTAAAGAAACTCTTAAAGGGGATGCCAAGGGTATCTTGAGCTTATATGAAGCTGCGCACTTGCGGACTACGAAAGATTATATACTGGAGGAAGCATTGACCTTCACATCGAGCCATTTGAAGTCACTAGTTGCAGGTGGGACATGCCCGCCTCATCTTTCAGTGCATATACAAAATGCTCTTTTTCTATCTCAGCGCTGGAACATGGAGATGTTAGTCGCTGTGAAATATATCCCATTCTACGACCAAGAAGATGATCATGACGAGATGCTACTCAAGTTTGCTAAGATAAGTTTCAGGTCACTGCAGCTCCAGTACCTTCAAGAACTCAAAATCCTTACAAAGTATGTAACATATCTCCTCATTTTATTACTAGCTTTTCTATGGCTTGGCTAGGGGTGGGTGTAATTACTATCCGACCACAGCTTCCGTTCTCGATCCAGGACTATTCTGAGATCCGAGATCCCATCCAAAAGTCTGAATAATCGAGGCTAATCTATATCCAGACCGTAAAATCTTGGATCCAAATATTTTTATTTTCCAATCTGGATATCAGGGTTGGATTTTTTTTAAACAGATTAAAATTTTACTTTTATTAATAATTATTTTATAGGTATACATAGAATAATTTTGAATATTATATTTTGTTTGTATAATCTTATATTAGGTAATTCTCTCGTGCTCATGCATAGATATAAATATTTTTAAAATAAATATATTATAATAATTGATTAACTTTTTAATTCAAAATTAAATAATTTATAGTTTATATGTTTAATTTATATTCATAATATTATATTTTTGAATTAAACATGTGATTATCGATATGTAATATCTATTCGGTTTAGTTATCGTTTGAGTATAATAGATTTCATCCACTTCTTTGAGTTCAACCATAATATTTTTGTTTCTATAAATATATTATAATTTCGATAATTTGTTTTTATCTTACATTGTGGTTGGTTGTTCTCATAAATATATAAATATATTTTATTGAAATTTTGTATAACATAATATTTTTTGAGAATTAAGTAGATAAAATAAACTAAACTGTGGGATGATTAAAAATTACATAAAGGAATATGGAGATAATATTTTGAACCCCATGCATATATATTTTACAAAATATTTTTTTTAACAAATTAATTAATATTTTTTTTTATTTTAATATGCTTTGAGGCATCCATACTTTAAATGTATAACAATAAATAAAATATTACTCTAAAATAATATGTTTTATCTTATAATTTTTCTTAATATCATGATTATTTTAATTTCTTTTCATGAAATTACATTATATATGAATATTATTAAAAATTGTTTTTTTTAAATTGTCATTTTTTCTTTTTATTATATATGTTATAAGAAGGCCGGCCACTTTATCATTTCCCATCTTATAAAATTATATTAAATTAAATTATTATTAACATAAACCAAATAAAAGGAAAATAAAGTTAATAATACATTTAAATGAAATATTTTAGATTTATTAAGTGTATTTCTATAATCAACCATTGTGAGAATTAATGTCAATATAGCACTGTAGAAAATTCATTTTTCAAATAATATTATAGAGATATTTTATTTATAAAAAAATAAATATTATTGTTTACAAACCCAAATAGAGGTAACTATTTAATTATCTAGATGATATATACTGATGACCAAACTACATATCCAGATTAGATATCATAAAATTTCCAGATATCCAGATCGGGTTCCACACCTTGCTTATAACTGTTTAAAGAAAAAATTTGACATATAAGTGTTTGGATTCAAGCTGGTACAAAGACGTAGACATTGCATCAAAGTTACCGCCTTACTTCAGAGACAGACTCGTCGAAAGTCATTTCCTGATACAAGCAGTTTTCATCGAGCCACAAGTCTCACGTGCAAGGATTATGTTGACTCAGTATTACACCATTTTAGGGATTATAGATGACACATTCGACAGATATGCCTCTCTTCCCGAGGCTGAAATCCTCGCCAATAGCGTCAAAAGGTATCAAAATTTCATAAGCAATGAACATTGGTTTCAAAACAAATAATATATGCAATGAACATGAACAAAACTTAGGTTCAAAATCTTAAATTCTAAACTTTAAATCTTAAATCCTAAACTCAAACTCTAAACTCTAAACTCAAATCCTAGACCCTAAAACTAAATTGTATACCCTAAACTCAAAATGCATACCCTAAACCCAAAATCTAGACTCTAAACCCAAACAAGAAATCATAAACTCAAACCATATACCATAAACCTAAATCTTAGACCCTAAATCGAAAATCCAGTAGCATCTAGGTTTAGGGTTTGGGGTTAGGGTTTATGATTTGGGTTTTAAGTCTAGGATTTGGGTTTAGGGTATACGGTTTGGATCTAGAGTTTAAGATTTGGTTTAGGGTATAAGGTTTAGATTTAAGGTTTACAGTTGGGGTTTAGGGTATGCATTTTGGGTTTAGGGTTATAATTTGGATTTAGGGTTTAGGATTTTGCGTTTAGGGTTTAGAATTTAAAATTTAGCATTTACGGTTTATTTACCGGCATCAACATCATTAAAATTGGTGTTATTCTTGCTTTTTATTGATTTTGAAATGAATTTAATATTTTTTATTTAGTTATCTATGTGGCAATTTGATTTGTTATAGAAGGAGAGGTGAATTTAAAGATTCACCCCTAGGAGGTGAACCTAAGTTTTTTTCAATGAACATTATCTAAGCAAAAAAAACAATCATTATGATCTATGGCGGTCTTAAGATTATGGAGGCCCTAAACATTTTAATAAAAGTTAAAAAAAAAAAATCTTTTCACATATTTTGGGACATATTCCTATATAAATTTTTTGAAAAAGTTCGGGGGCTCTAAACGAATGTTTCATTTGGTGTGCCGAAGATCGCTCCTGATGGTGGTAATGATGTACAGGTGGTCTCCCAATCATGCCATGGATAAACAACCTCAATATTTGAAAGACGTCTTAAACTTTATCTTGGATACTTTTGAATATTTTGAAAAAGAACTTAGACCAGAAGGAAAACCTTACAGTGTGGAAGCCAACATAGAAGAGGTAATCAATCAGTTATATATATATATATATATATATATATATTGTTTCCTAGCTGTAGAAATTTTATTAAGTGGATTGATATTCAAAAGAAAAAAAAGGTAATGGACTTTAGTAGCGGTAACGGTTTCATTATACTTTTAAGCTTTTAGGTCAAGGCATTTGTGAAAGCCAACTTTGAACATGCAAAATGGGCACAAGCCACTCACCTGCCTAGCTTTGAGGAGTACATGGAGGTTGCTGAGGTGGAGATCACACCGTATGTAGCTTTGGCTGGTTGTTTCATGTGTCTCGGAAAGATGACTACCAAGGAAGCTTACAAGTGGCTTAAGTCGAGACCAAGACTGGTCAAATCTGTATGTGTTAGAGGTCGTCTTATGAATGATATAACCGGTTTAGAGGTAAGTATCAGGATAATTTCTCCCTCTTCATGCTTTGTCCTCTTTCTTACAATATTTCTATAACATTGAATAGGATGACATGAGTAGAGGACAGATCACGAATGCGGTAAACTGTTATATGAAGCAATATGGAGTTACCAAACAAGATGCTTTAAGAGAGCTTCATCAAATGGTTGTAGATACTGATAACATAATAAATGAGGAGCTCTTGACAACAACTGATGTGTCACGTTTGGTTCTCAAGACAATAATGGGTCTTGCACAATCGATCAGCGTCTTGTACAATGGATATGAAGGATTCACTTTTCCCGAAGGAAAAATCAAGGAGTACATGACTTGTGTGTTTGTCAATTAGATTCGTCTTTAGCGTGTGCCATATGTTCTTGGTTTCTTTTATAAGGCTATGTGTTGGGTTTGTATCTTTTATTTGGTCGACATTCTTTAATTTACCAAAAAAGCTATTTGTGTATGTTGCTAGCAATCAAATTTGGTTTTGTTTCTAACACGTCCTTTATGACACTTGGGACCAGCTAGAATATACACATGGCCAAAAGACTTGTAGTACCTTAACAAACAAACAAAAAAATCTTGTCGTGGATGACGGATTTAGTTGCAGCAATATTTTGTTACTACATGATATTAGAGTACTTCCCTATCAAAGACGAAACAAAGATAAATTTAGCTTCTTTTCTCCTGTTCCCTTTACTTACAACAATCATAGCTCGCACACCTCTCTAATGACCCATCATTAGGCCTGGGAATCTGAGTTTTAACACGTGGGTCCCATTCCATTTGATCCGCTGCGGGGAAGATGCGGGTTGAATAATTTGAAAAAAATTTGATTGGCGGGTGTGGGTTATGAGTATTTTATGAGGGGCGGATTGGTGAATTTTGAATCGCGGATACCCGTCAGCCCGCAATTTTTTTGTTAGAAAAGAGTGTGTTTTGTAAAAATAAATAAATATTTTTTAAATATGGTAATTTTTACAAAAAATAATTAAATTTTTTAAAAATATAATTTTTACTATAAATATATTATTTTTAAGAAAATTTAATTAAATAATTATTTTTAGAAAAAACGTGTAACCCACGGGTCCTTCAAGTTACCCGCAAAATTAAACGAGGCGATATAGATATAAATTTATACGTTTGCGAGTTGTGCGGGTCAGATTTTTTGACAAAAAAAATTAAAACCCGTGGGTTAGCGGATCAGCGGGGCGGATTTGACCCGCAACCCAGGCCTACCCATCATCAATGGATGTTTTACAAATAAAATCATTGCTTTCTGCTCGGACCCAGCAGGCATGTTCATTCTTTTCCAAATATGATGGTCTTTATTTACCATTAGGTTACACATGTCAAACATTCAGAGAATCTAGTTTCTCAAAAAGTTTATGAACAAACAAAAAAAAATCCATAAAACTTAGGTATTTTAAAAAAAAAAGAAAATCAATTAATTTTGCAAACATTACTATTTTATAGAATAAGAAAAATGTGTATAAACTTTTACACACAGGCATATCATTTCTACAACAATATCATTTAACTTAATTATATCTTAATTCGTTAAAGTAAATTTTTGTATTTTATCTATAATTTTATTATTATTTTATAATATTTAATTATTCTTTTAAAAATAAAATTAAAATTACATTTTTTATTATTTTAAGCATATAAAACAAAATTAAAAAAAATTAAAACATACTATGTTTCAAAAATATTACATTGAAAACTAAAATGAACAAATCATTATTTGAAAAACTAGAATCTACCACAAGAACCACAAATGTAAAAAAAAAAAAAAATCAAAATTCAAATACCTAAGAGGTTGATTGTTTACAGATTTTGAAGTCATTTTTAGCTTTTGTTTTTGAAAAAAAAAAATTTCAGACATTCAAACTTTATAAAGAAATAGATTCTCTCTAAATTTGCAATCTAGAGAAATTGGGTTTTTTAAAAATAAATGTCTTTTTCAGTAGAAAAACCAAAATCCAAGTGTTCTTGTTTTTTTTTCATAACTAACGATGCTTTTTCCCATTTTCAATAAATATTTTGTTACATTCATGCATTAATATAGGAAAAGTAAAATGCTGTTTACTATAAAAAATAAATTTTATTAAAAAGCATTTGTTAAACATATAATACAAAATAATTTCTTTATAAACATTTCAAAAATTTTCTTTAAAAATTAAATTAATTATTTAAAATTTCTTTTATGTAAAGTTTTTGTCTCTACAAATCAAGTTATTGTGTTTTTGTGTATGTAAGTTAATTCCATTATGTATTTGGTATTATAAGCTTTTAGTAAAATTAATTATTTTTGTTAGTTATTTAATTATTCTATATTTATTACACTTAATTTAATCATGTGACCTGCAAAACTCAATTATCATGTTTTCTTGCCAATATAAGCTAATCTAAACTACAAAAATCTCGAATCTGCGAGCCAGCTCAGGGTGATTAAATCAACATAAACCGTTGCAGAAGTTTGAGTCTGCGCACTCCATGCAAGCTTGTCATCCATTGTTTTATTTATTCTTGGAATATGTTAGATGCTAAAATGAGTAAGGAATTTCTTACAACTATGGAATTCCTCCATAGATAAGATCTATGTGCGTTCATACAAGAACTTCACATTTAGCATGATAGAATTCTTCAGATATTCATGGCTCCCATCATTTTTTTAGTCATACCATCATTTCTACAGAACTTTCGGTGTCTTGTAAATTTGTCTTATTTCTTCTAGGTACCATCAGTAAAACACTACTTATCTTCCCCAAAATTCAGGAATGGGTGTATCAATTTTTGGTAGGGAGCATTTGTTTCCAGTTTGCCAAACTTAATAATATATTTAGATTTTTTTAGTGTAGTTATATAATAACATAACTATCAATTTTGTAAAGTTTAGTATCTGTAGAATTAGATAGTACTTTAAAATATAACTATTGATATATCTTTATAATTCAGAATATTTTAAAAATATAACTAATTAATTTTTAATTAATTATTTTTCTTTGAAGTAGATTAATTATGTATTGTCACATATATATATATATATATATAATTATTAATTAATTTTAATTATGATTCCTTTTTGTTAGTTTGCATTGTCAATAATTTTATCAAATACTAAAATTTATTTTAACTGGTTAATGTTGTTGTTTCATAATAAGTAGGCTAAACGACCTATTTCCACATAAGAAATATCATATAGTAACAATTTCACATAATCTTTCATGTTCGTCCTAATTTCACACATTTATTTAAGTACATGAACCTAATTGCACACATATTAAATATATGAATCTATTTACTCCCATTTTCAAATATCAAAACCCAAAACCACATAGAAGGAGGTTTAACTTGGTTTTAGTGGTTTATAATCTAAACCGATATCAAACCAGTTAGTATCGAACTGAAATTAAAACTCGATCTCAACAGATATCCAAATAGAGCCTGAATCAATATTCTACTAAAGAGTTGGGCCGAAACTATTTGAATATCAGGTTAGGGTTTTAATTTATGTTCATTATCAACTGGTTTGATCGTTTTAACTCGTTTGATATCAGTTTAGATTCTAAACCAGTAAAACCAAGCTAAACCTTTGTTAGTGTGTTTTCGTATTTCAATATTTGAAAACGGAGGTAAATAGGTTCATATACTCTAAATGTGTGCAATTAGGACGAGTTTGAAAAATTACGTGAAACTGTTACTATACGATATTTTTGGTGAGGAAATATGTTGTTTACCCTAATAAGTAATATTTATTATAATTTTTAGTTCAACTTCAAACAAAAGTAATTAATAAAAATATAGTAAAATTAAAACCTAAACTAAAAACTCATTATTCGAGTTTTTTAAACTAGAATTACAGAAAATCAAAAACATACAATTAAAATAAATATTTTAATAATTTTTAAAACAAATTTCAAATCGATATTCGTGTTTTTTTTAAAAAACACTAACATCTACTACAAAATCAAAAATCAAAAATTAAAATTTAAAAACTAATAACCCAAAACCAGAAACAAAACTAAAATTTTAAAAACCATCTAAACAATCATCACCTTAAAGTTAAAAACAAAAACCAATAGCCAAAAGCTATAGTCTAGAAACGAAAAACATTTTAAGCAATCAAAACCTAAAAATTTGAAGATTTATATTTTATTATTCGTAACTTAAATTTTATATTTTGTATACCTATTTAGAGAATTTTCTTGTATATCTAATTCTTAACATTACCCAGTGTTTATTATATCTTAATGATGATAATAAATAGAATGAAATACCTTAAAACACAAAGCATCGGTTACTTTCGGTCTTATAAATTTGTTTATTTTAATCTGTTGATAGTTTATTTCTTCTTATACATGTTATTTTCAAGTTTGATATATACACCTAAAAAATGTATAAAATATTATTTTCTTAACTAATTTCATTTGTGTATGTGCATTTAGTTTCTAAGAATTAGAAAGCGCTGATATTTATGGTGGTTGAAATTATATGCTTTCAGTTTTTTTTTATTTGTCTAAGTTGTAAATATCATATATCTTGAAATAAAAATCCATAAAAACACACACACAAATATTACATATCTTGTAATAATAATCCATAAAAACTCATTGTGTATTTATTTTCTCTTTTTTATTGTATTGAGACGTATAAACTTTTATGGAAATAAAAGTTTGACTGAGTTTAAAATATAATATTAACTAAAGTTTGATCCGCGTGGATGGTTGTTTTATATTTTATATCGAGTAATTTTTTTACCTATGATTATTAATTGATTAACACATGGTAGACTTAATAAAGATTGATATTTTATATATTTATCTGTTTGTTTAGAAAGACTACAAAACCGACTGCGTTATAAAATAACTAAATTAATATATATGTATGAATATATAAATTTGTGTAATTAGTTTGAATTTTATATAAAAAGATATATTGTTGTGGTTTATGTCAAAAGGAAACTCTAGATTACAATCATGTATGTCAGTGAAAGTAAATTGAATATTTGAAAGTGAGGAATACGTGTAATATCTGTATAGTAGCAATGACAAATAAATTTTCTTAAATATTTCGTCGTGATTTTTCAGTCAAAACTAAATTTAAGAAAATATATTAATTAAATAAAAAGACAAAAATTAGAAAAAAATAAGTTATTAATTATTTAGTTAGTTTTAACTAAACTGTAAAACACAAAATATATTTCAATAGATTTTAATATAAATTTAATAGATATTTCAGTAGCATGTTAGTGTAAATAAGTTGTGAAATTGAGGGACATTTTTATTGTGTACCTCTCTTTTAATAATAGAGATAACACATTTTGTATGGAGTATTAAATATAATTAAATATATTTGATTTAAATAATAAAAAATAAAGATTTAACAGATTTTGTAAAATTCTGAAGACGTGATACTTTCTCTTTCATCAATTGATGATATGGCGCAAATCGAAGATGGTGATTCTACTTTGTTTATATATAAGTTATTAGGTTATCTGTAAACTTGTAAAAAAAAAAAAAAAAACAAACAAATGATGATATGGCGCAAATCGAAGATGGTGATTCTACTTTGTTTATATATAAGTTATTAGGTTATCTGTAAACTTGTAAAAAAAAAAAAAAAAAAAACAAACAAATTTCATAAAGAAAAAATACTGCTACAGCTCTCTTCAGAATCTCAATGTGATCGACCAGATATCATCGTGCACTGCACTTTGCTCAGTCTCTATTTTTTATTGTGCACCACTTTGCTCAGTCTCTTAAAAACAAAGTTTACTCATACCGATAGCTCGATTTTATTATATATTTTATTTATATTTATATCTAAGTTTATATATTCTAGTGACAACAGCAGATTTGATAATATAAACAAGTACATAATGAAAGTCTAATAGCAGTTAATTATTTATGTGGGATAAATGTAGTTTAACAGAAAAGTAGTATGATTTTATTTTTAAAATATTATATTTTTGTTTGTTTGTCAATAATGTTATAATAGTTTTATTTAAATTATTTTATTATATTCAGATGAAAATATGAATATTTAATTGTATTTACATTAAATTTATATAATTTAAGTTAATATTTTCACCTCCAGTGTGTAAATTAAGTTTGTTTAAAATATTATATTGACATAATTTTCTAACAAAAAAAATCGTTGATGTAAAAAAAAAAACAAAAAAAAATCGTTAGTGTTAATAAACAAAAATATATTAGTCTTTCTAATGCTGGAAAAACTTTATTAATACGCACAGCACACTACATAACATGACACATTTATGTCATCCTATTTCTCTTCTATTTTTAAATTAATTTTAAGAAAGAAATAAAACCAAAATAACACTAAATCAAGTTTTTGTCCCCGAAGTAGCACTAAGATCTAAAATCACAAAAATAGGTTTCATTAAAGGGGAGAATTACTTTTATGTCTCCTTTTGACTAACTAAAAAAAAAATCTCATTCGAAATCTGTAGTCGTCGTCTCCTCTTCGTCGTCCGTCGTCTCCTTTTTGCTATCCGTCGTGTCTTCTTTGCCGTCCGTCGTCTCCTATTGTGTCCTTATCTCTGTTCATCATCGTATGTGCTTCTTCTCGATCCGCCGTCCAACGTCATCATTGATCTGTTGTCTTCTTCGTCTTTTCATCTCATTCTCTGGTGTCTCTGATTTGATCAAGGTATCAATATTTCATTTTCGTTATACATTATTGAGGTTTTGATTTGTAAGTTTCTGGTTGTTTGATAAATGAACTGGTCTAATTTTCAAAAATTACTTAATTAAAAGCTTTCCTCTTGCTTACATTTTGAATAAGGCTGTTAAGGTTTAGTTTTGTGAAGACTCCATAATTAGAAGAATTTGTTTGAAGCTTCTTGTTTGAGAGGCAATATAATCTGAATTTGTATCTTATTTTGTTGTTCTCTTTTTGATTTGAAGTTGTTTTGTAGTACAATGAAAGTTTTTTTGTGTTTGTGGACAATGGAGCTCAAAAGAATTTCTTCAGTGGGAGTTTAATGTTGATCCGAATAGAAATGCATCTTTCATTTTTATAAAAGAAGATGATTAGTATGAAGATTTGATGAAGATTGTCTCCGCTGATTTTAATGTTAAAGAGGAAGAAATCAGTTTGAGTTATGGTATTTCGTTGGACTTGAAAAGTATTGTTGAAGGCTTTCCCCCAATTTTTATAGGTAATTCTCGTCATCTCAGATATTTCATCGGCAAGATTAGAGCATTTGATTTAACCTGTCAGTTGTGTGTTAAGGTTTGTATAATTTTTTCAACTAAATTTTTCATGATAGCTTTCCTAATCATGTATTAAGCCTTCCAGAACGAGTTGATTTTTTGCAGGTTAATACTGGTTCAGCTAGCTGGAACACTTAAACTTCTGATACATTTGCTTCTCATGTTCCATTGAATTCTACTCAAGTGTTTCGTTCTAGTGTGCAGAGAGAAAAACAGGTACATTGTTTTCTATTTTGTTTTTGGTTTGTTCTTGTTTGTATGATTTCTTAGAATGTTCAGGATAGCTTTTCTAATCATGTATTAAGCTTTCCAAAAACAACTCAACTTTTGCAAGTTAATACTGATTCAGCTAGCTATAATACTCAAGCTTCTGATACATTTTCTTCTTATGTTCCATTGAATGCCACTCCAGTTTTTCGTTTTACTGTGTAGAGAGAAAAACAGGTACATCGTTTTCTATTTTGTTTTTGGTTTGTTCTTGTTTGTATGATTTCCTAGAATGTTCATGATAGGTTTCCTAATCATGTATTAAGCTTTCCAAAACAACTAGACTTTTGCAGGTTCATACTGATTCAGCTAGTTGTAACTCTCAAGCTTTTAATACTTTTGCTTCTCATGTTCCGTTGAATGCTACTCCTTGTTTCGTTCTACTGTGCAGAGAGAAAAACAAATACATTGTTTTTCTTTTTTGTGTTTGGTTTATTTTTGTATGATTTTCTTTTTACTTAGACTTTTTAGGATAGGTTTCGTAATCAAGTACTAATCCTTCCAGAACAATTTGACTTTTGCAGAGTCTTCTTTATGAAGGTGTTTCTACAGTTCCTCTGAATGCTCTTCCGGATTTCAATCCTGTCCATATTGGACTTTCACCAACTACAAGAGTAGCTGGTGATATTAAGGTGAATAACTATTTTAAGACCAAGGGAGAGTTAATGTTGAGGATGAAGAAATGGGCTCTAGAGTGGAAGTTTGAGTACAAGATTGTCTCTTCTAACAAGTCAAGAGTTATATTGCAGTGTGTTGATGACAATTGCACGTGGAGGATGCGTGCTACCAAGCTACCTTGTTCAAATTTTTTCGTTGTTAAAAAGTATGTTCATGAGCATACATGTGATACAACACACAGGAAGGCCAACCACAGACAAGCATCTGCAAAGTTGTTGGGCTCTTTGATATGCATCAATTATGGAGAAAAGAAGGAAGGTCTCAAACCGAAACAAATCATTGAACAGTTCAGGATTCAGCATGGCGCTCACATCAATTACAAAAAAGCTTGGAGAGTGAAAGAAGAAGCTCAGTTTTTGGTTAGAAGGATTCCTGAAGACAGTTATTACAATCTGTTGAGGTGGTTATACAAAGTGTCAGAGACAAACCATGGATCGTTAACTTATCAACATGTGGACGCTGCTGGAAAGTTCTTGTATGCATTTGTGGTTTTTGGTCTATCAATAAGGGGATTTTCATTGATGAGGACAGTTATTGCAGTAGATGGTAGATTTCTGAAGAAGAAAAATCAATGGGACTTTACTTGCAGCTTATGCTCAAGATGGGGATTATCATCTATATCCTCTCTCTTTTGCAGTGGTTGACGCAGAAAACGCTGCCTCTTGGAAATGGTTTTTTAGAGGTTTGAAGCAGAAGATCCCGAACGCTTCGGATTTTGTTTTTGTATCAGAGAGGCTAACTCCATTGCTTCAGCGCTGGAGAATGTTTATCCGTTATCTCATCATGGAATCTGCATGATCCATCTGCTCCGCAACATCACTCCTACATATTTGAAGACTGGGTTGCTACCTCTGGTGGAAAGCGCTGCTGATGCCTACACTTTTCACGAGTTCTGATCAATCTTCAAGGACATAAAGGATAAATGTCCTGAATTGACTAAGTATCTGGAAGATTCAGATATTAGAAAGTGGGCACGATGCTTTGCACCTGCGAACATATACAATATCATGACTACTAAGATTGCAGAGTCTCTCAATTCTATGTTGAGAGTACCTCGTGAGTTGCCACTGATCTCTCTACTTGAAACGATTAGATTGACACTCACTACTTGTTTTTTTGAGCGACGCGAAGTGGCTGTGAAACATAAGCACCTGGTTATTCCAAAAGTAGTGCAGAAAATGGTATCCAGGTTTGCGGCTCCAATGTTGCTGAATGTGTATCAAGTTGATCAAAGCGAGTTTGAGGTAAAGGATGAGATTATGAAGTACGTTGTTGATTTGGAGAAGCGGCATTGCACTTCTAATGTTTTCGACATTGATAAGATACCATGGATTCATGCAATTGCGCTGCTAAGTATATTAAGAGAGATGAAAACCATTATGTCGATGTTTCTCACTTGACAGAAACGTGGGCTAAAGCTTATGCCGAAAGCATACACCCCGGTGGAGAGTTGTCAACGTCCATCTATCCAGAGAATATTGATGAACTATATTGCCCACCTCCAGCAACCAAAAAGAAAAGTGGACGTCTTCCTACAAAGAGAATCAGATCCGTTAGCGAGTTTGGGGTTCCATGATCTAAATTTCAGGTTCAGAAGTGCAGCAGATATGGCATAGGAGGGCACAACAAGAACACATGCCAAAGGTCTATAGGATGAAGTTCGGTATTCATCTTTGTTCTATTCTTTTTCCTTTCCATGTTTTTTACCTTTTTTATTGATCATTTTCTGGATGTTTGGTTATATGATTGTTACATGATATGGACCAGAACATATATATATATTTACCTTTAGAACCCTTTCCTGAATAAGTATGATGTCTTCCAAGTTTTGTAATATACAACCTAGTTTTAAATGCATTTTTTTCTATAAACATCACAATTTGAAACCTACCTCATTAAATCTCAATCCTTAGCTTTAACCTCATTTCATTTTTTAAATTTAAAATTTTCTACAATAAAGAACACTTTTTTAGTTCAATTATTTCTCGAAACCCATCCAGAAAACTCGAAAAGCCTTCCTACATTTTTATGATACAAAAGAATGAGTTAAAGTTAATTATGTGTTGTCAATTAACAGATGATTCTCCTCAGCCTAGTGGCTAAACTTACATATTCTCACACTCTCACTACAGGTTCAAACCTCGGTTGGTTCAAAAAAATTTATTTTTTTTCTGTAAACATCATAAAATTTGAAACTTACCTCATTAAATCTCAATGCTTAGCCCTTAACCTCATTTCATTTTTTTAAGTTTAAACTTTCATACAAATTGGAACACTTTTTTATTTCTGGAAACGCATCTAGAATACTTAAAATTCCTTCCTAACAGATACACAACAAGGAGTTAAAGTTAATTATGTCTTTAACAATTAACAGATGATTCTCCTCGGCCTAGCGGCTAAACTTATATACTCTCACACTCTCACTCTGGGTTCGAACCTTGGTTGGTTCAAAAATCAATTTTTTTTTTCTCTAAACATCACAATTTGAAACAACTTACCTTATTAAATCTCAATCCTTAGCCCTTAAACTCATTTCATTTTTTAAGTTTAAACTTTCCTACAAATTGGAACACCTTTTTATTTCTGAAACCCATCCAGGAAACTCGAAATGTCTTCCTACATTTTTATGATACACAAGAATGAGTTAAAGTCAGTTATGTGTTGTCAATTAACAGATGATTCTCCTCAGCCTAGCGGCTAAACTTACATACTTTCACACTCTCACTCCATGTTCGAACCTCGTTTAGTTCAAAAAAAAAAATTCTTTTTTTTCCCGTAAACATCACAATTTGAAACAACTTACCTTATTAAATCTCAATCCTTAGCCCTTACCCTCATTTCATTTTTAAGTTTAAACTTTCATACAAATTGAAACACTTTTTTATATCTGTTTTATTTTTTAATTCAATAATAATAAATCAGACATCATGTTTCCAAAGAGTTGCTTCTGAGGCGTTGTTTCCGAAGCGACATCAACATATTTGAAAGGTCTTCAATAGATCATTTTATCTATAAATTCGATACAAGATCTCCGTATTTTTTCATCTCTTCTTCTTTTATAATTTTGCAATCTCAAATCTCCGTAAGTGTAGTAGAGTTGTTCTTTTTTCAATTGTTCTTCTTTTATTCTTTTGCATTCTCAAATTCAAGTTAATTTTTCCTTATTCTCATTTTATATGCAATTCACGTATTTTGTGCAATCTCAAGTAGAGTTATAACATCCTGTTTTCTTGGTTCTATTAGACAAAACCCTAATCTCGGATACAAGTTAGTTTGTTTCTCTATTTATATAATATACTAACCTCCTGTTTTCAATTTTTTTATTTAGTATCAAGTATAAATGGAAGGAACAAAAAGGATGATGAAGCATCCTTTGGAGGAGGTCTATGGATCAGATGCTGCTGAAGGTTTCAACAAAGGAAAAGAGGAAACCACAGAGCATTACAGATCGATTCTCAGCTTGGTTAAGGAACAAAGGCAAACTCAATCCGAATGATATGAAGCTTCAAGCAGAGTAAACGCTATTTCTGCTCGGATTTATTTGCTTGAAGCCATTATGAAGGCTGAAAACTTTGACTTTGCTGCTGAGTTGGTAAAACTTAAAGAAAAGTACATGGAAGCAGAAGGAAACTTGCTTGATGTCAAAGTTAAAGTACCTGACTGGACCAAGTTTGACGAAAGTTGGGATGATGGATGATTAATAACTTCTGTCTTATGTTCTAAGACTTTGAAAACTACATTATGTTTTATGGTCACTTTATCTTTTTTAATTGAATAAGATCATTTTTATAATTTTTGAAGCGATCAGGAAGATAATTGCTTTATATTTGTCATTTTGAGATATAACACTTTCGGCTTAGTGTTCTTATATCTGGGTAATATTTTTATATTCGATTCTGGAAACTCTTCCTGGACATGAGAAATTGTATCCTAGATAACATATTTAAGACCTTCAAAAATAAACCTAAATGAAAAAACAACAAACGTCGTGATCATCCTTTTCAAACTTCTACTTGTCCAAGTTAGATCAAAGTTCAAAATATAGTTTTATAAACACAAAGAGTGTGACATTTTTCACTTCATGTTACCAACCTGGAAATCTTTATCCATAAACTGGTCAAAGATCTCGCAACATAGTTTGCTTCGTAAGTCCATCACAGTATCATCATTTATATTGGCCATGCTCTTCAATTCTAATGACCTGAATCCCAACATCTTGACAACAAAGATACCTCATTATATTTTTTTTTCTGTAAACATCACAAAATTTGAAAAAAATTACCTCATTAAATTCCAATTCTTAGCCCTTACCCTCATTTCATTTTTTAAAAATTTAAACTTTCATACAAATTGGAACACTTTTTTATTTATGGAAATCCATCCAGAAAACTTGAAATGCCTTCCTAACAGATAAACAAGAAGGAGTTAAAGTTAATTATGTGTTGACAATGAACATATAATTCTCCTCGGCCTAGCGGCTAAACTTACATACTCTCACACTCTCACTCCAGGTTCGAACCTCGGTTAGTTCAAAATATATATTTTTTTGTAAACATCACAAAATTTGAAACATATTACATCACTAAATCCCAATCCTTAGCCCTTAACCTCATTTCAATATTTTAAATTTAAACTTTCATACAAATTGGAACATTTTTTTATTTCTGGAAACCCATCCAGAAAACTTGAAATGTCTTCCTATATTTTTACGATCTCAAAGTTCTTTCCAAAGTTTTTGATCTCATTTCATTTTTTCTGGAAAGATACACACTTATAGTCAACTATTCTGGAAACATATTAGTTGTCATTCATTACAAACTTACACTTGTCCAAGTAACATAAAACTTTTACAGTAACAATCGAAATGATAAAAACGTTGCAGTGATCATTCATTACAAACTTCTACTTGTCCAAGGAACATAAAAGTGCCACATGTTATCCTAGATATCCTGAAATTTCTTCAATAACATAAATGTTGTAGTAACATAAAAGTTCAAAAGCATAGTCTGAAACAGAACGAGTGTGACATTTTTAGTGAACATCCTGAACATAAAAGTTCAGGGCCTTTAAGCCTTACCTTGGTGGCTGGAACATCACCAACAATCACTACTGGGCAATAAGTCTCTCTCACAATCTGCAAAAAAAAATATCAGAAAATTCATCATGAATACATTTAAATATAATTTCCAGAGTAAATATTACCTCATCATCCGGTTTTACTTCTTCTTGATTAGGATTGGATGGCGTCTCAAAGTTAAAGGTTTCTGTTTCTTCCTGTCAAAAATCAGAGAGGCCTATATATATGTAAAGAAAATCTCCCAAAGCTAATTGTAAACTTCAGTGTAAAACAATATCATTTAAGCACATACCTGATGTGTCAGATTAGGAGTGAAAACTTGAGTAATAAGGGCAGGTGTGTCATCAAATGGCTCCTTCTCAATCTGCAAAAATTAAATCCAAAATATGTACTAAAGCTTCCAATATTATTTCAAAACTCCAAAATGTAAAAACAATGTCAAAAATATACCTGTAGATTAGGACTTTCTTTTACTTGATTAGGATTGGATAGTATTTCACTCTCAATTTTTTGAGACTTTGGAGATGCATGTGATTTATTCAATGTCTCCTGCAAAAAATCAGGAAGACATTCAAGAAAATGTACAAGAGCTTCTATCAATATTTTGAAACTCAAGAATATTTTATTCAGCATGTACCTCTCGTGTTACATTAAGAGAGAAATCTTCAGTCCCGTGCTGTTGAGACATTGGAGATACAAGTGTCCCACTCGATGGCTCTGTGTAATTCTGCAAAAATCAGGAAAGCATTCAAGAAAATTTACAAGAGCTTCCAATCAATATTTTCGAAACTCAAACAATGTTTTATTAAGCATGTCCCTGTCGTGTCACATTAGGAGAGAAGTTATCAGCCCTAGGCTGTTGAGACATTGGAGATACATGTGTCCCACTCAATGGCTCTGTGTGAATCTGCAAAAATCAGGAAGGCATTCAAGAAAATTTACAAGAGCTTCCAATCAATATTTTTGAAACTCAAACAATGATTTATTGAGCATGTACCTGTCTTGTCACATTAGGAGAGAAATTATCAGCCCCAGGCTGTTGAGACATTGGAGATACAGGTGTCCCACTCGATGGCTCTGTGTCATTCTGCAAAAATCAGGAAGGCATTCAAGATTATGTATAAGAGTTTTCAAATTTTTATTTTGAAAAATCCAAATGTAAAACAAGAATTTTTTTAGAGAATTTACTTGTTGTGTCACATTAGCGGGAGAAACTTGAGTTTGAGTGTGTGGAGTAACTATCAGGTTTCCTTCCAACTCTGACACACGGGCTTTAAGCTCAATGCTCTCTTTTTCCAATAAGAACATTATATCCTTCATGCTATTGACATTCTCCTCCATTACCTCAATGATCTTGTTTAGTTTTGTATTTTCTGAATCCTCCTCAATCGAATTTGAAGATTGGTCAGTCTCCTCATTTCCCAGCATTTGAACGAGAGCATCCAGTGCGTCCAATGTGTCTATGAACCTATTTTCCAATCTTCAGCTGTAAACTTGTAGCCTTTCTTGGATATATCTTTCACGGACTCCAGCTCGTCACTATGTTTGTCTTCCATGAAGACATCATCCTCTGGATCATGAGAAATGGGAGGCAAAATGCATTTGACCTTCAGCTGAAAAAATTTAAAAAGAAAAACCAATAAGAATAAGCTTTTAAAAAGAAGAAGCTAAACAAAGAAGAAGCTAAACATATACAAAACAAGATCATTGTAAAAGCTTACCTTTGTGTCACCTTCAAACTGCAAAACCCGTTCAAGTGATGGTTGGTATACAGCAGTGTAATACTCATACAAGTAAACCGGTACCAGGAACCTCACGAGGAGGTACGCGGACACTGAACATATCCCAGAGCAAAGGGATAGACTCTAGTATCCAAAGATAGAATATTAGTGGATATCTTTGCAACTCAAACTTTGAAGTCTCCAAGTGATTGTTGACAGCGTTTTGAATTGACTTTAGGAGCATGATGTAAGCATCTCTTCCCCATGGATATGTTATATCCTGCGCTTTTTTTACATACTCCAAAGGGAAATACCTCGTGTTGCTCTTCCTCAGCAATATGCTCTCAACCAGGAGGAGCATTGCCAGACATACTCTCTCATCAGAAGCATTTTTCTTTGTCTTTTTGAGCTGGTTCAACACGTCTCTTAAGTTATGAATACGCCCCTTTAGCAAGTCCCAGTTATATCTCTCAGTTTCCCTTCATGGTCCTTCTTCTACACCACTACATTTCAACCCAGTCACCATGCGGAATTCTCTAATAGAAAATCTCATGGGCTGGGCACCGAAATGGAACCAAGCTTCATTATCTTTGACAGTAACAATTCTCCTTGCGAGAATGACATAGACTGTCTTTGCTGATAATTTCATCCCACTCTCACTGAGCCTCAGTATAGGTCCCATGAAAGACCCTCGGATTCTTCTCATCTCATCTTCTGTTAAAGTTCTCTCAACGATCGAGATATAGACTTAGTTTGAATGTTGGTTGATTGCCGATTTTCCTTTTGGCTCTGAACCAATTGGATACCTAAGCTTAGGCCTGCCAGTTTTGATGGTAATGAATCTCCCATCTTGTTTCTGTCCTGCCAAAACGAAAGAAAAAAAATGTTTCAAACTATTTTGGACGGCTTTCCTGAAACTACACAAATGCTTCCTAAATTTTTTATAAACACTAGACAACTTCACAAGCACGAGCAACAAGATACTAATAAGCAATTTTGAGAGCCTATCAAAGATATCAACATGCCTAATCAGAACAAGACAAGGAAAAAAACTTTCAAACTATTCTGGAAGGCTTTCCTGAAAATACACAAATGCTTCCTGAATCTTTTATAAACTCTACACAGCTTCACAAATACAAGCAACAAAATACTAACAACGTCATAAGCAACATTCTGCTAAACACATTCAATAGATGCAAACAAAAAACAAATGAATATGTAAAAATGCATCACAAGCACAAGTACCATGAGAAAAACTTTTATTTCTACATTTGTCAAAATCCATATTTCAGGAAGGTTTTCCTAAAACAATACAACCCTTCGTGAAGTGAGAAAAAGTAAATACCTCAAAGAGATAGAGCTCTAGAGATGGTTTCCGTCAGGAGAAGATTTGAGCTCCAACCACGTCCAAGGACATTTGCTTCTCTGGAAAACAAACAAAATCAAAAGTTATTCTTAGGTTAATAGTTATTCTCTTAGTTACAAAGAGTACCAAACAAAACAAAATAAACTTTTCGACTAGGAAAGCTAAGCAAAACAAATCAAATTCAACATTCAATAGAGTTGAATAAACAACAAATGAATATGTAAAGTAGAAATCAAAATCAAAAGCCCTAATTTCAAAATCCCCAAATTTTAAATCAAAAACCCTAATTTAAAAAACTTACAACGTGATTTGTTTCCAACGGGGATTTGTGTCCGATTTCGTGAGTAAAGAGTGTGACGGTGGTGGTTGAGTGCGATTTTTCTATGTGGCGTCTCAATGGAGATCTCTGTGTCGAGAGAGGAGGAAGACAAATCGAGAGAGGAGGAACACGATTCAAGAGACCTCGATTCTTCGTCTACTTCGTCGGAGATGAAGTCAGTCTTCTTCGCCGGAGATGATGGAGGCGACGATTCACGGTGAAGGTTTTGCGAAAGAGCAGTGAAAACGCGATGTCTTTTGTTTTTCTTTTTACTTATTTTATTAATTATAACACAAGGGCAGGAGAGACATTTTACCCTATAATGAATGACATTTATGTGAATTTCTCTTCCTTGTGCCATATTTATGGTGGTTGAAATTATATGCTTTCAGTTTTTGTTATTTTTCTAAGTTGTAAATATCATATATCTTGCAATAAAAATCCATAAAAACACACACACAAATATTACATATCTTGTAATAATAATCCATTAAAAAAAACTCATTGTGTTTTTATTTTCGCTTTTTTATTGTAATGCGACGTATAAACTCTTATGGAAATAAAAGTTTTGATTGAGTTTAAAGTATAATATTAACTAAAGTTTGATCCGCGTAGATGGTTATTTTATATTTTATATCGAGTAATTTTTTTTTGATCTATGATTATTAATTGATTAACATATGGTAGACTTAATAAAGATTGAAATTTTACATATTTATTTGTTTGTTTAGAAAGACTACAATATCGATTGCGTTATAATATAACTAAATTAATATATATGTATGAATATATTAATTTGTGTAATTAGTTTGAATTTTATATAAAAAGATATATTGTTGTGGTTTATGTCAAAAGGAAACTCTAGATTACAATCATGTATCTTAGTGAAAATAAATTGAATATTTGAAAGTGAGGAATACGTGTAATATCCGTATAGTAGCAATGAAAAATTAATTTACTTAAATATTTCATCGTGATTTTTCAGTTAAAACTAAATTCACGAAAATATATTAATTAAATAAAAAGACAAAAATTATTAAAAAAAAAATAAGTTATTAATTATTTTGTTGGTTTTAACTAAACTGTAAAAGACAAAATATATTTTAATAGATTTTAATATAGATTTAATAGATATTTCAGTAGCATGCTAATGTAAATAAGTTTTGAAATTGAAGGACATTTTTATTGTGTACCTCTATATTAATAATAGAGATAACACATTTTGTATGGAGTATTAATATAATTTAATATATTTGATTTAAATAATAAAAAATAAAGATTTAACAGATTTTGTAAAATTCTGAAGACGTGATACTTTCTCTTTCATCAATTAATGATATGGCGCAAATCGAAGATGGTGATTCTACTTTGTTTATATATATTAGTTATTAGGTTATCTGTAAACCTGTAAAAAAAAAAAAAAACAAATTTCAGAAAGAAAAAAAACTGCTACAGCTCTCTTCAGAATCTCAATGTGATCGACCAGTTATCATCGTGCACTGCACTTTGCTCAGTCTCTATTTTTTATTTTGTGCACCACTTTGCTCAGTCTCTTTTTTTTTTTTTTGTAAATAACTTTGCTCAGTCTCTTAAAAAACAAAATTTACTAATACCGATAACTCGATTTTATTATATATTTTATTTATATTTATATCTAAGTTTATATATTCAAGTGACAACAACAGATTTGATAATATAAACAAGTACATAATGAAAGTCTAATAGCAGTTTATGATTTATGGGGGATAAATGTAGTTTAACAGAAAAGTAGTATGATTTTATTTTTAAAATATTAGATTTTTTTGTTTGTCAATAATGTTATAATATTTTTATTTAAATTATTTTATGTTATTCAGATGAAACTATGAATATTTAATTGTATTTACATTAAATTTATATAATTTAAGTTAATATTTTCACCTCCGGTGTGTAAATTAAGTTTGTTTATAATATTATTTTGACATAATTTTCTAACAAAAAAAATCGTTGATGTAAAAAAAAAAAAAATCGTTAGTGTTAATAAACAAAAATATATCACTCTTTCTAATGCTAGAAAAAACTTTATTAATACGCACAGCACACTACATAACATGACACATTTATTTCATACTATTTGTCTTCTATTTTTAAATTAATTTTGTCTGCGTGATTGGTAAACCCGTTGGCTATTACATTCTTGACATTATAAATTGCCTTATTTTCTCCAATGAGCGGATTTCTATAAACAGACAAATTTCTTAGTGGTCAACTTTTTTTTGTTTTGAACGGTTTCTAAGTGGTCAAATTTTAAAGCAACTTTTGATGAATAAAAAAGCTATTCCTATTTTATAACGAAAATAATTAACGTATCTTATATATTAAAAGAGAAGTGATAACTTCACTTCATGTGTGATATTTTAAAATGGATTATCTAATAAAATTTATGACATTATATTATTCAATCATTAATAACATTCATTAGATTCACTAATAACATTTATTGGGCTTACTAGAAATTTTTATTGGGCTAATAAAAATTAGATTATCCATTGGATTTATAGATATTATAATAAAATACATGTTTAAATTGAACTTATATAATTTAATATTGTAATAGTATAAGTTAATTATTTATATATTTTTGATGTTAACTTTAAAAATTATATAGTTTATTTTTAAAAATAACAAAATCAGCATTTTCTAACAATAATTAATCTATACTATATAATAAATCATCATTTTTGAGATACACACCTTATATAATATATACCAATTTAGAAGTACAAAAATGTTTATATAAAAATAAATGAAAATAAATACCCGCGCGGTTGCGCGGGTTGAGATCTAGTTTTACTTTTAAAGTGTAATACACAAATTGTTTCCTTTTTTTTTGATCAAAACACAAATTGTTTCCATTCGTCATATTTGTTGTAAGGCACAGTTCGGATTTTTCATAAAACTCTTGGTTGGTTTCATTTTAATATCTTTTCTATGTTAAATATTAAAAACTTCACTTGAAGAAAACACTACAAGAAAATACGCCGTTAACGAGGAAGAATTACGAAGAAAATATGTCCTCGTAATGTTACGCGTACTTAACTACTAGGTTACGAGGAAACTTAAATTCGTCGTAAAGAACTAGTAACATTACAATGAAAGCCATTCGTCATGAATGACAAGTTAATTTACGACGAGTGTACTAGGAAAAGGAAGATTCATCGTAAAGAAGAAGTAAAATTACAAACGCATTACGAGGCAAGTTTAGCCGTTTATAGTAAACAAAAACTTGTTCTTAAGTTACTACTTCGTTGTAACATGGGTGTAAAGCATGTACAAAGGATTTGTAAAATCTTAGTAAATAGTTTCCTTGTAAATTAGTTATTATATCTTTACCAACCAAGCTCGAATATTTCCTATGTATATGTCATTCCTAATCAATCCTAACAATACCACAAACAAAAACAAAACAAAAAATGAAAGAAAAAGAATCCTATGACTTATGTATCGATTTTTCAAGAAATTAAAAGGCGTGGACAGTCAGGAGAACAGTTCTAATGAACTCCTCGTAGCTTTTCCTCGAGAAGTCGATCAATAGATACGAGGAGTTGATAAGACCGTTCGGATGACCGTGAACTCCTTTTAGTATTGTGGAAGTAATCCAGAAAAAAATTTATCCAATTTTTTTTTTCATTTTCGTTGTAAAGTCATCGTAAAGTTACAAGTGCTTTACGACGAATATTGGTAGGTGAACACGACTTTAGTGTGTAACTTAAATCGTTGTAAATACGTTGTAACCTATATGTTAGAGACATGTAATATCATAGTAAATATATTCCTTGTAAATACGTTGTAAACTTTCACCTACCAATATTCGTGGATTTCCTATATATATGAGCATTTCTCATTTCATACGACCACAAAAAAACAAAAAAAAAACAAAAACAACTCAAAAAAATGTCTGATGGAAGAAATATTTTTGAATTGCGGAGTTGGATGTATACACATAAAGATTTTGACGGTAGAGTGACGAATGCATTTCTTAGCGGGCTAGAGACGTTCATGAACCAGACAACCTATACATCGCTCACGCAGGAAAGTGGTAAGATATTCTGTCATTATCAAAAATGCAAGAATTCAAAATTTGCCCGTACTGAAACTGTGTGGAAACATTTAGTACAAAGAGGCTTTACACCACAGTATTATATTTGGTTTCAACATGGAGAGGGTTATGGAGGAAATGAAGCTAGTAGTAGTAATAGTAATTTTCAGAATGTCAATAATAATCAGGGTGCAGAACAGATGGTAGATCATGATAGGGTTCACAACATGATTACTGATGCATTTTTAGAAACTACTACAACAATAGCAGATGAAACTGGAAATGTTGAAGAATTTAATTTGGATGCAAAAAGGTTTTATGAAATGCTAGATGCTGCAAATTAATCAATCTACACTGATTGTAGAGAAGGTCACTCTAAATTGTCTTTAGCAGCTAGGATGATGAATATTAAAACGGATCATAATTTACCTGAGAACTGCATGTATGCATGGGCCGAGTTGTTTAAAGAGTATTTTCCAGAAGACAACGTGTCAGCTGAATCTTATTACGAGATTCAGAAATTGGTTTATAGTCTTGGGTTGCCATCGTAGATGATAGATGTTTGCATCGACAACTGCATGATCTACTGGAGAGATGATGAGAAGCTAGAAGAGTGTCGATTTTGCAAGAATCCAGGATTCAAATCGCAAGGACATGGAAGAAATAGGGTACCATACCAAAGGATGTGGTACTTACCAATTACATAGAGGCTGAAAAGATTATATCAATCTGAGAGGACTGCCGCAGCGATGAGGTGCCATGCTGAACATGTCCAGCGGGATGGCGAGATTGGTCAAGATGCAAGAGCTTGGAAACATTTCAACAAGGTACACCCAGATTTCGCAAGAAATATTAGAAATGTCTATCTTGGATTATGCACAGACGGATTTAGTCCATTTGGAATGTCTGGGAGACAATACTCTTTGTGGCCAGTCATTCTTACGCCGTACAACCTGCCTTCGGAGATGTGCATGGAACAAGAATTTATATTCTTGACCATATTAATCCCTGGTCTGAAGCATCCAAAGCGGTCGCTAGATGTTTTTCTTCAACCATTGATACAAGAGCTGAAGGACTTGTGGTTAGAAGGGGTGAGGACGTATGATTGTTCCATGAAAAATAATTTTACGATGCGAGCAGTTCTGCTTTGGACGATAAGTTATGTTCATGCTTATGGTATGTTTTCTGGATGGACTACACATGGAAGGTTATCTTGTCCACATTTTCTTGGATCAACAGATGCTTTTCAATTGAAGAATGGTAGGAAGAGTTGTTGGTTTGATTGTCATCGTAGATTTCTTCCCCTTACCAATCCATACCGAAGAAATAAGACACTGTTTAGGTACAAAAAAGTTGTAAGGGATAGTCCTCCTCTATATTTCACTAGAGAACAGATCCTAGCGCAAATTGATTACTACGGAGCTCAGGAAACTGTTCCACGTGGAGGAAACTGGCATGTTCCTGGAAATATGCTTGATGGTTATGGGGTCAGTCACAATTGGCATAAGAAGAGTATATTTTGGCAGCTGCCTTATTAGAAGGATCTTCTTTTACGCCACAACCTCGATGTTATGCATATAGAGAATAACTTCTTTGACAACATCATGAATACAATACTGAGCGTCACATGAAAGACAAAAGATAGCAAAAATTCAAAAATGAACTTACCTGATATTTTCTTAAGAAGTGAGTTACATATCAAAAGCAATGGAAACATTCCAGTTCCTATCTTTCGATTGTCATCAGAAGCGAAGACGACTTTGTTTAACTGGGTTCAGTCAGAAGTTAAGTTCCCTGATGGATATATTTCTAATCTCTCAAGATGTATTAAACAAGGTCAAAAGTTCTCATGAATGAAGAGTCATGACTGTCATGTTTTTATGCAACAACTATTTCTATTCGCTTTTGTTGAGTTGCTTCCAGCAAAGGTACATGAAGCACTTGCAGGTAAATATTATTGTTTAGTTAATATTATATATACATATGTTATGAAATGTTATTCACTGGATTAATTTTGCAATATGCAGCCATTGGAGCATTCTTCAGAGACCTAAGCACACATACATTCAAGGAAGAACTTATCGAACAACTTCATGAGAACATTAGATCATATTGTGCAACTTAGAGAAAATTTTGCCTCCATCATTTTTTACGTCATGGAACATCTTGTTGTTCACCTCGCATACGAGGTATTGCTTCGTGGTCACGTTCACCATGGATGGATGTATCCGTATGAACGCGCAATGAAACATTTGAAGGGGAAAGCAAAAAATCTTGCAAAGGTGGAAGGTTCAATAATTGCTGGGAGTTTGACAGCGGAAACATCTCACTTTACATCATAATACTTTGCACCAACATTACGTACAAGAAAAAGAGTTCCTAGAAGATATGATGATGGTGGAGTCGTCCCACATATCCAATTACCAATGTTCCTGATATTTTCTGCCAAATTGGACGGTTTGGTGGTAGATTGCAAGAAATATGGTAGTCTATTGACGAGGATAAGCATAGTGCCCACACTTATATTCTGCTCAATTGCGAGCATTCAGTGACACATTCATTTGAAAGGTAAATAGTTATGTGAATTTAAATTATATGAAGTGCGATGTTATATTGATGTGAATACATTCATTTAATTTGCAGTTCCTTTGTAACGCAAAATACTTAGAGTATCTGCAACTGAAGTTGACCGACTAAAAGATCAACACTATGTCACGTGGTTAAATCTCAGGTAATATATATAGCTCAAATATTACGTAAGTAGTAAACACTATAATATAATATAAATTGTTAACATACTAATTTTTGTAGGTTCAAGATGATGATCCATATTACCCCCCATGGTTTCACGATTTGGTCCGAGGTCTAATAGCAAAAGTCATCACATTAAATATGTATTTTACACGCGGTTTTACGTTTCATACATACGACTATGGGAGTCGTCGGGAAACAAGTAACTACGGAATATGTGTGAAAGGCGAAACAGACTCTTATGGGATTTTGGAGGAGATTATTGAAGTGGAATTTGCGGAATTATTGAAGTTCAGATGTGTCCTCTTCAAATGTGAGTGGTTCGACGTTGTTGTGAACAGGGGTGTTCGGTTTAACAAATTCGGTGTTGTGGCTGTCAACTCTTTAAGAAGATACAACAAATTCAAATCTTTCATCTTAGCTTCTCAAGCCGAGCAAGTTAGCTTCATTTCATACCCTTGCCTTAGAAGTTCAGGAATAACTTGGTTAGCTGTTATCAAGATTACACCTCATGGACGAAAAATTGCTGGAGAAGAACCACCCTTGCAAGAAGAAGCGTGTGTCACTGAAGTAGAAGTACATGATCAACGAACTGATGAAATCTTTCTTATTGATCCGCATAATCATCAATACGAAGATCTTCCCGACAATGTGATGAATGAAACATGTGAAGACGAGTTCGATGGTAGCGATGATGATTTTCCTAATGTTCATGAGAACTTGAATGATTCTGAATGATGTAAAATATGTACCAAATGTTGGGAATATGTACCAATGTTGTTCTTTTATATCAATTAACGGATGTGTAACAAATGTTGTTTAATATAATAAGTATTGATTTCGGTTTAAAAATTTATTAAAAGTTTACGGTTTATAAAAATTTAGAA
This sequence comes from Eruca vesicaria subsp. sativa, assembly GCA_932364175.1. Classification (NCBI taxonomy): domain Eukaryota; kingdom Viridiplantae; phylum Streptophyta; class Magnoliopsida; order Brassicales; family Brassicaceae; genus Eruca; species Eruca vesicaria. Next base: position 77,198 of record CAKOAT010472931.1, read on the forward strand.
GAAGAAGAAGAAGAAACTTTGGGGTTTAAGGATTTGATTTTCGGAGATTTATATAGTTCCTAGTAAATTCATCGTAATAGAAACACGTGCCTGGTACTTATTGGTAAGTTTTTTTTTTGAATTTTTTTTGAATTTATAAAATTCCTAATCTATATTATTTTCAGATTTGGAGCAAACAATCGCGTTCGCCGGAGTGTTTCAGACACGATGAAGGGGTATTTTCTCGAGGCTCGTCCGAATTGGAGTATGACTCCGGACCACGTGAAGGTAATGTGGTTTCAAATGTTCGGTAAATATTTTTATAATATTTAATATTTAATTTTATATTATTTTTAATACTTTTAAAAAATTTTCGTTTTTTGATTTCAGCAAAAGTGGCATAGGCCATTATCGAGCAACGAGAAAGTGAAGGAGGCTTTTGTAGCAAAATCCAAGACTCATCTTTGCAACACCGTCTCGGATTGTAAGGACAAATGGAAACTCAACGGTTATGATGGAAAGCCCAAGGAGATCTCGAACTTTGTATGGAATGCTCTCATCCGCTATTGGAGCCTACCTGCCTCCATCAAAAGTCCAACTCGTGCTCTTCTTCCCGAAGAACGAAGGATAAGAACGGCAATGAACCCATGCTTCACAGAACAGGCGAAAAGCCTCACGTTGGGATTCGTCTAGATGTTGTAAGTTTAATTTTTAACATTTAAATTTTTTAAATTTTCTTTATTAATTAAGTAATTAAAAAAAATTAACTCTTTTATTTTGTTTGTAGGCCGAGAAGACTGGAGTCATGCCATCTCTGACTGAGCTATTCAGAATGACTCACGCCACACCGGATGGAGTTTCAGTGGATCCACATTCCGAGAAAATTTGTAACGATGTGGTTTCTCGGGTTGAGGAGCGGCAGACACAACTAACCCAGCAGGCTCCCGATGGGTTACCCGTCACATTGACTACAGAAGAAGTCGATCGAATTTTCGAAAAGGTAAAATTTTTGAATAAATTTTATTTTGTTTATATTAATTATATTATATTAATTAATATTTCAATATTAATGTATTATATAACCTTTTTTGAAACAAGGTGGTTCCTAGAAAGAAGGGACGGACGGCGGGAATAGGCTTCGTTAACGAAGTTTCAAGAGAAACTTCTTCATACACTTTGAAACGGGATGAGGAAACTTCTCAGATGTGGTCTCGCATGGACTCCCAGGAGAAGCGTTTGGACTCACTTGAGGATTTGTTGGACATCATGGCGACCGGTAACCCGGTTATACAGAGAGCGCTAAATGAAAGACGAGCGGCTCTCGGAATGTAGCAACATCCTCCCGAGTCAACCGGTCGACCCGGCCCGAAACTCAGCCGCTCCGACGAGTACCTCCGTAATAACATGCCGTAGTTTTTTTTATTTTGTTTGCTTTTGTATTATAAATTTATATATTATTTTATGACTTTTTATATAATTCTTTTTAAACAATTTTAATTTTAAAATTTTTGGTTTTATATTTTAAATTATGAATTTTATAATAAAAATATAGAAAAAATTTTAAAATTATAAATTATGTATACATCCAAGTAAATTCCTTGTAAATTTTACAACGAGTTAACATCGAATTACAAGTAAGTTCATTGTAATATTTACTACGACTTTACATATACTACTAGTAATCTCCTCATACATTTACATGGACTTAATATCAAATTTTCACGTGGCAATTACGCCGAAATAGAACGAGTAGTTCACGAGAGAAGTTAACGTTGAGGTTACGACGAACCTTTCTACTTGTCTTTTACAACGATCCGTGTTCCTCGTAACATTACGTGGACTTTATGAAAAATCCATCACAATTGGCGATTAATAACGAAACGTGTTTCCTTGTTAATTCGTCGTAATGGTCATATTACGACGAATTAACCATGAATATAATCCTAGTAAAAAGATTGTTTTCTTGTAATGGAAGTATTAAGAAAAAATGATATTTTTTTTTGTAACACTAAGAAAAAATGATATATAAATACTTATTCACAAGTTGTTGTAAATTTTTATTTCTGTGTCGTTATATATTACAAAAATTTTAATAAAAAACTATTTTGATCCTTATTATTTACTTTAATGTATTAATTAGAGAGATAAAATATATTCACATATGAATAGAAGACAAAATAAAGTGTGATAACTTACAATACATGTGTATAAATACATTGTAAAGGTGAACGTGAACGATTGTCAAAAAAGAAAACAGTCACAACTTTCTCTCCTTACAATTCCATATCAGTAGAAAAAATGGAGACTATTTTTGGACCAAAACTTGGATTTCACATTTCTCTTCCTTCTGAGAACAATTTATTTCTGTCTCCGGTTTTCAAATTCTCCGGCTTTCCCCCGACGTCATTTCCGGATAAGCCTAAAAAGCATGTATGTATTAAGGCTAATACTAGTACTATTCCAACGTCTGATGTTCAATTAAGAAACCGAAAATTCAAGAAGTTGCCACCCTCTGAATGGACTGATCACTTTCACTCGGTTCCCCTCGATGTCTCCGTGAGTTCCTAGCATATATGTCTATATATATACATATTAGTTTTATGTATGTAGGTGTGAATAAGGCTAATGCATGTGTGCTTTTCTACATCTTAAGGAAATGGATGCGCTAAAGAAAGAGATTGATACACTAAAGCCGAAAGTGAAGAACATGTTCATGTCTTCCCAAGGCGTTGAGAGAATCCTTATGATATATTTGCTGGTGAGCCTTGGTCTTGCATACCACTTCGAGGACGAGATCTATAATACTTTAAAAGAGAGTTTCACAAAGATAGAGGAGATGATGGATAACGAAAAAGATTTGTACACAGTTTCCATCATTTTTTGGGTTTTCAGGAGATACGGTCACTACATATCTTCTGGTAAGAGAATCACTAGCATAGCTTATCATTATAGTCGAAGTTCAGACTGTTGTGTGTCATCTCTAATTTATATGTATAACAAGTTGGTCCGTTATTGTAAATAGATGTCTTTACAAGATTCAAAGAGAGCACCGGAAACTTTAAAGAAACTCTTAAAGGAGATTCTAAGGGTATCTTGAGCTTATATGAAGCTGCGCACTTGCGGACTAGGAGAGATGATATACTGGAAGAAGCATTGAGCTTCACATCGAGCCATTTGAAGTCATTAGCTGCAGGTGGGACATGCCCGCCTCATCTTTCAATGCATATAAAAAATGCTCTATGTCTATCTCAGCATTGGAACATGGAGATGTTAGTCGCTGTGAAATATATCCTATTCTACGAACAAGAAGAAGATCATGACGAGACTCTACTCAAGTTTGCTAAGATCAGTTTCAAGTTACTGCAGCTCCAGTACATTTAAGAACTCAAAATCCTTACAATGTATGTAGCATATCTCCTCACTTAATCTATACTATTATTTACAAAGTAAATTTGCTTAGTTGTCAATTTCTCCATAATTTTAGTTAATTTTACTTATTTCTCTATTTTAATAATTTCATATATAATTTATTACATCATAAAAATGAATCTATACTATTATTTGCAAAGTAAATTTGCTTAGTTGTCAATTTCTCCATGGTTTTAGTTAATGTTGCTTATTTCTCTGTTTTAATAATTTCATATATAATTTATTATATCATAAAAATGAATTTATATTAATAATATCATATTTTTAAAAAATAAATTAATTCTTATGTATTAGATTGTTATCTTGAAAATATATTTTTCTATTATAAAGTTTAAATGAATTTAGTGATTGATTTGATAACTTCTCTATGATTTAAGTAATTTTATTTTATCATGTTTTTAATACTTTCATATATAATTCATTATATCATAAAGCGAATTTCTATTTTGAATATTGTATTTTTATAAAATAAGATAATACTTATGTATTATATTGTTATCTTGAAAATATATTTTTCTAGTATAGAAATTAAAAATTATAATTAAAGATAAATCAAGCATGCTGATTTGTCAACTTCTCCATGATTTTATGTAATTTTGCTTCTTTTTATTTTTTCAATAATTCATATATAATTTATTATATAATAAAAATGAATATATATTAATAATAGTATAATTTATAAAATAGGATAATTTTTTTGTATCAGATAGTTATTTTGAAAATATATTTTCTATTATAAAATTTAAGTCAATTCGCTGATTTGTAACTACTTCATGATTTAGGTAATTTTTTTTATTTATCATGAATTTAATAATTCATATATAATTTATATAATAAATATTAATATTTATCAATAAGATTATATTTTTAGAAAATAATATACTTATTGTGTATTGTATCGGTATCTTGAAAAATTATTTTTCTATTATGGAAATAGAAAACTATGGTATAAAAAATCATAAGAAAGTATAAATCAAGCAAAATATGTGTATAATTATATTTAAAAATATTATGCTATGTGAGTGTTGTTATTTATAATTAATTTTTAAAGAACCGTTCTAAAAATTCGAGTATTCGGTGAAGTTGGGTCAAGATCTAGTTAGTAAAATCTTGGATTCATCAAATATTTTAATTTTGAAGTTCGGATATCTAGATTGCGATCTGAATTTTTAATATTCATAAAATTTATTTTATTAATAATTATTTTAAAATATTAATATTTAAACGTAAAAGTGTTTTCAGTTTTTCTAATATTGAATTATACTTTATGTCAATAAGATATTGTACAGATTTTTTGTTTTAAAATTCTTTCAGTATTATAATTTATTTTTTATTTTTTCTAGGATTTGTAACAAATATCTAAACGGATATTCAGTATCCTAATTGATTGCCAAAGATTTTTTTTCTCCTAATAGTGAAACCAAATCCATATTCAGATATCCTGAGATTTTCGAATATCTGGATTTATCCGTTTAAGAAAAATATCCGTACATGTATTCAAGCTGGTACAAGGAGGTAGACTTTGCATCAAAAATGCCACCTTACTTCAGAGACAGAACCGTCGAAAATCATTTCTTTATTCAAGGGGTGTTCTCCGAGCCACAAGTTTCACGTGCAAGGATTATTGTGTCTCAGTATTTCACCGTGTTAGGGATTCTAGATGACACATTCGACAGATATGCGTCTCTTCCTGAGGTTGAAATACTCGCCAATAGCTTGGAAAGGTATCAAAATTTCATATAAGCAATGAACATTACGATAACAAAAGAAACAATCATCATGCTGGTGATGAATTGATGATGATGATGATATACAGGTGGTCTCCCGATCCTACCATGGATAAACAACCTGAATATTTGAAAGCCGTACTAAACTTTATATTGGATACTTTCGAAGATTTTGAAAAAGAATTTATGCCGGAAGGAAAAACTTATGGTGTGGAAGTCAATAAAGAAGAGGTAACCAATCAATCAATCAATCAGTCAATTAAGAATAATATTAGTGGACTCGTAAGATTTTGATATTCAAAAGAAAAAATAAAGGCTGTAGGTTCAGGTCCGGCTCAAAGTTTTTTTGGGCCCATGGCAAAAAAAATTTTTTTACATATAGTAAAGTATTTGAAAAATCTTGGGCTTTTTTTATATGTGTTTTTAATAAAAATTGTGTCCTTTTCTTTTAGTATTTGTATTTTTCTTTCCAAATTGGTCCTTTTTTTCTTTAAAATTTGACACTTTTTCCTTAAAATTAGACCATTTTTCTTTATCTTTTATACAAAAAAATTTTTGGGCGCATGGGTCAGAGCCGGACCTGTGTAGGTGTAATAGTTTTATTATACTTTCGAGCTTGCAGTTCAAGACATATGTGAAAGCCAGCTTTGAACATGGAAAATGGGCACAAGCAGCTCACCTGCCTAGCTTTGAGAAGTACATGGAGGTTGTTGAGGTGGAGATCACAGCGTGTGCAGTTATGGCTTGCTGTTTCATGTGTATGGGAAATATGGCTACCAAGGAAGCTTACCAGTGGCTTAAATCGAGACCAAGACTGGTCAAATCTTTATGTGTCAGAGGTCGTCTTTTGAATGATATACACGGCTTAGAGGTAAGAAAATGGATTAATTTATCTCGTCACACTTGACCTCGGATATGTCTTCTTGCGTTGTTCTATCTTTACACTATTTCTAAAACTTTGATCAGGATGACATGAGTAGAGGACAGATCACGAATGCGGTCAACTGTTATGTGAAGCAATATGAAGTTACAAAAGAAGATGCTTTAAGAGAGCTTCATAAAATGGTTGCAGATACCGATATCATAATAAACGAGGAGCTCTTGATGACAACTGGTGTGTCACGTTTGGTTCTCAAGACAGCAATGGGTTTTGCACAAATGATTACCATCTCCTACAATGGATATGAAGGGTACACTCGCCCCAAAGGAATAATCAAGGAGTACATGACTTCGATGTTTGTCGATCAGATTCCTCTTTAACGACTTTGGAATATGTTCTAGCGTGTGGCCTATGTTCTTGGTTTCTTTTACAAGGCTATGTGTTTGGGTTCTAGGTCTACTAATTAGGTCGTCCACTCTTTAAATTACCAAAAAGCTTTTTATGCATGTTGTTATTATTTATGTATCGTCCGTCATAATTGATGTTGGTTAAAATCCCTAGCAATCAAATTTTTTTTTTTTCTCACCGTCCGTCTATTGTGAGGGTAAACTGGAGACCGGCTAGAATATACACATGGCCAAAAGACTTGTACCACATAAAACAACGAAGAAAATAAAATCTTGTACTTCTCTATCAAGAAGTCAACAAAGATAAGTTTAGCTTCTTTTCTCCTGTACCCTTTACTTACAATGATCATCCTTTTAGTTCACACACCTATCTTATAGTTATGGCCCATCAAATGGATGTTTTACAAATATTAATTGCTTTTCTACTCAGACCCAGCAAAGTCATTCTTATTCCAGAAACGATTCTCTTTATTTCCCATTAGGTTGCACATGTCACATGTGCTCATACCCACCCAAAAACACTACATTGACAAAATCATTTGACCATTCTGTTTCCTATTTATTAAAACATTCTCAAGTCAAAAACTCACAATGGCTCTAAACAAATCGACAAAAAAATTCCTCCCCATAAAAGTTTCAAACAAATATCAACACTAAAGAGTTCCTAAGCTAAGGGAGGTTTCTAATCAATGAAACTCTGGTCTAAGTTACTCAAACGTTGAATTGTGTAGTACAAGTGCCAAAAAGAAAAGTTTGATAAATACACTGAGTTCGTTCGCACCTGCCTGGGAAATTGGGAATCAAAGTTTGCCAAATGTCTCTTAGAGACTCATGAGATGGTGACAACAAAGAGACCATTTACCTCTCTTCGGAGTGTCTTTTTAGCTCTCGGTCACCATGACTATTATGGCTACTTCCTCCTCGGCTTGTCTTGTGACCTTCAACATTCTCACTGTTGTCGTTGTGTTGCCTCTTTCCTTCTCCCAACTGTTTCTCACAAGGGCTTTCCAATTTCCTCTTCCGACTAGGCACTGTTGAAGAAACACCCTCAACCATTTCACCTTCCTCGGCATTGCCCACAAAGTTGTTTCCATCAAGAAGCTCGCCGTGTTCTGTACCCACATGATTGGTTTTGGAGTTCTTCTTCTGGCTATCTTTGTCGTTTTCAACACCTAATTCCACATCTTCAAGTTCTCTCTCAATCAAATCATCCTCATCTATCAGATCCTTTTTCCTCGTCCTTTCACCTTGGAGCTTCTTAGCCTCTAGTTTGGCCTTCACCTTATCTCTTAGCAATTTTATGTCTTTTGGCGATTGACTGACCGGAACATCACTTGTATTAACATTTCTAGATTTATCATGAGCAGCACTATCATCTGGAAGAAATGCATCTACTCTCTCTGTTTTTTCCTTCCCAGGTTCCTCAACTCCCGATCTAGACTTATTGGCTGGATGATTTTCTGTATGCTCCGTGATGACACTACCTGCCTCACCACTTCCGTTATCATTCCCCTGGTTTTCTGTAGCTTTTGAAGAGCCTCCATGATTATCAGAATTTGAATGTTCATGAGTTGGGCGTGCTGATATTGGTTTCGAACCAGCGTGAAGACCTGATCCTCCACCTACACTACTCTCTACCTCGCTTACTTGAGATGCAGGAACACGGTTTTGCTCATAGAGCTCAAGCATTTGGTTGCTAACATCTGAAGCATACAAAAGGCATAGCTCTTAGCATGATATGAAGAAAAACGCATGCAAATCAAACAGAAAAGGTCCCAGAAAAACACTTCCAAAATAAAGATAGTACTCTTACCTTCCAGTTGTCGAGGTGTGACATCAAATTCTTGCCACCAAACCTTCTCTCCATCCGATGGTAGTTTCACTTTAAGGAACTTGGCAGCAAGAAAAATTGCACCCGCCGCAATGTGGTGAGGCTTAAATTGCAGGCAGAGTGACGTCCGCAGACTGCAAGCATCTTTTCATTTGTATGAAGACGAAAATACAAGGCAGATAGATCTTAACTCAAGCTTTTGAAGGAAACAGACTAATAACGTACCCATCATTAACAAAATTCCATGCAACTTGGGCCAGAGCATTCTGTGCGACCTTAAATTTCTTAATTGCTTCAACAAGAGGTTTATAAGGATGATAAACATTGAAGTCAAATCCTAATGTGGAAAGTACAATCTTTTCTCCGATAAGTATAAGCTCTTTTTGTTGCTCATATACTTCCTGCAAAAGTGAAATAAGTTCAGTAAACAGAATAGACGTAACAGATAAGATGATCAACGAGATCTGACGAAAGGGTAGTGACATATGAGGATTGTTCACAAACAACGAAAAGTAGAATCTTAAGGTTAGTAAAAAATCAATGCCGTCGGAAACAGAATATACAGGACAAAAGCCCATTCACATATAACAGACTAAACATGAAGCAACGGAGATGAGAGGGTTTAATAGTATTGGTACCTTTTGCTTGATTCTCTGTGCAGTAGCAGGATCCTTCTTGTGTATTATCTCATAGGAGACAACAATAACATCTTTTAACGGCCTTGGAGTTTCTTCAACTTTTCCAGCAAGGAACATGCACACTGTAGCAATAGTCTGGATGTGGAACAAGGAGAAAAGGGCTCAGTAATAATCATAATATACAAACCGTTCTGCTCTAGAAAGATACATCAGTACGAAGAACTGTATGCATTATACTAAAAGAAAGCTTAATAATGGGCATCATCATCATGAGTCATGACAGAAAATTTTTGCAAGAAACCAATGTAAATTCACCTATAGCATCAGCTAGTCTGCTTTCTATATACAAAAGAAACTGGCAGAGACATTGAGACAGTAATATTAAGGAGCATCAAGGAGCCATTTCTGTGCTCCAAATCATGCAAACAAAACTCCAGCAGACTAACTCAAATAACAAGAGCAGACCTTTATCTCATTCAACAAGGTCATGTGCAAAAATAAAATAAAAATGTACTCACCCTTCTGTCATTCTTAGCATGTGACTGGCGAATGAAGAACCGATGGCAGAAGATTATTGATGTAGCTATTGTAATCTGTGGACTATAAGAGAAAACTATATTAGTTGGATTCACTGAGCAAGCCAAAATGAAAGCTAACATCGCAAGATGAAACCATGTATACATGAAGAATGATTCTAACTAAAAATTGTGTTCACCACTATGACTAAGTTCTGCAAAGCGATTAAAGGACTAATGAGATATGTAACACAAGGAGAACCCACTCGCGCTTCACCTTTATGTTTGCCAATAGCTTCACCTATTTTACTCATGTCGTAAAATGACCTCTACCAAAACAAATTTAACAAACTTAATACCTTTAATCCTACAAAACCTACATGTAAAGGAATCAATGCAATCTAAAAGCAGGATTCAGTTAGCTATAATGATTAGAGGAACTATCGTGTCCTAGACCAAGCTATTTATCAAATGCACAACACAATGTAAGAGACTGAAATAAACAGGTGAGCACATTAAACTTACACTTTTAATCTCATTCCCAAATCCTGCAAAAAAGTACAATAAGACTTGCGTAGATACGTTTCCTTCTTCAAGTCAATACCATCCAACCTGGACGGCGAGTTTTCCTCTATTTCTTTCCTTCCAAAATACCAGCGGGAACCCTCTTCCTGATTCTGATTTTCAGTGGAGTTCCTGGAGAATGAGGAAACGCCACTCTCATTGTATGAACATTCCCCACCTAATACTCCAGCCATTGCCTATCCTTCTCAAAACCCAATCTACCAAAAATCAAAACCAATGTAAACAAAAAAAGCGTATCACTTCATACGCTAACCTCAAAAAGGGTACAAATCTGAGATTGCTCACCTCCTCAAAGTTGTGTTCTGAGCAACTGAAGAATGACACAAGCTAAAAGGGTCTTAATCTCTGCGTGAAAGATATGTATTTGAATAAGAAAGGTAGCCCCTTTAACTGAATCGAAACCCTAACAGCTAATTCGAGCAATTCGCTTAGGGATTCGACCTAAACCCTAAATTACGAAACTAGATCCACGAAAAAACGTACGGTAGATCTGAGAGATGCAATCGTTCGTGGAGAAATCGACGGAAAGAGAAAACCCTAATCGAAAGAATTCGAGACTTACCAATTTAATCGGTTTCGCGAATTGAAGAGGGACGCTATCGCGTGCGTTCGTCAAGCCGTAACCCTAGAGAGTCGAAAGAATAAGGAAGCAAGGATTTTTTTTAACGAATATCCCGATATACAAGGGGGTTGGTATATATGACTGACTCTTTTAGTTAAGAAAAAAAAACATTTTGGGGAAAAAAATAAAACCTTTTGAGAATTAAGGGATAAAGAAAGGAAATCTTTTGAAAATTAGCATCGTCATCCATTAGATTTTTTTATAATATCTTAAACAACAAAATATTAATGTTTAAATTTCATTTATTTTCTTGAAAAAACAGTATAAGATAATTTTTACTTGTAATTATCATGATTCTTTTTTTAAAAAAAAATCAAGACCTACGTATCTTTATTTTTGTTCTAAGATATTTTGAAAAGATTTTTATTATTATTTTAGAATCAGCATTATTTAGATATTTGAATAATATCTATGATTAACAATATTAAGAATTCAAATTTAAAAGGAAAACAAAGGATGTTATTGGTTATATAAGTTGAAATAACTCCTTAGATTTAAAATAGGGTAGATTTTAAATTTTTTGATTCATTTTACAATCTAGAATACATGATTTATTTAGATATTTTAAATCTGTGTCGTTGTGTTTATCAGTTCAACATAATATTTCCTTACCAGAATTATAATTTATTTTGAGATTCTAATATGAATTGTAATTCCAAAGCTCAAAAATTATTAAAGATGAATTAAGTATATGTGAAGTACCGAAGATAAAAAAAATCTGAGTTTGATCGATGTAATGCAAATAAACCTGAGTTTCTCAACGGATGAAAGCTATATTCTAGGTTTTTCTAAGTTTGATCTATAAAAGATGAAAATGCCAGATGCTAACTTTATAAACAAAACATAAAAGAGGCTGACTTTATTAAACTGTTCATCTATTTTCTAGAAGAGAAAATGACTAGAATAGACCTAAAAAAGTTTTTATCACAAATATAGATCTTAACAACTAAAATGACCAAAATAGCATTTAAATGTTTTTTAAATATACATTTATACCTCTTGGGTTAATTAATTCTAGATTTTTTTGTTTAGAGTTGAGGGGTGGAGTTTTGGGAATAGGGTTTCGAATTTAAAAAAATTAAGAAAACTTAAAATTTTCAAAATAAAAAGTGCTATTTTGGTCATTTTAATTTTTAAGGTCTATTTTTGTAATAAAAACTTAAAAGAGAACTATTTGAGAGAATTGCCCTACATAGAATCTGATTTGAAGTGAGAAATCTCCCCTCTTGATGAATGTTGTTTCATGTCAAAAAAAAGATGAGTGTTCTTTCAACATGTCATATTTTCCACTAAGTCTTGAATTTAATAGAAACAGTTTATAAATCATGAGGTAATAGATCAGTTTTTGACTTATAAATTTTACACGTAAAATTGAATCTAAATCCATTTAAAGTATTTGAAGTCAAATGAATTGTAAAATTTTATCAAACATGAATAACACAAGATTTTAAATCTTGTATTTAAATGTTTAATTGAATAACAATGGATTTCAAAATCTTTTAGTGAAAATATTGTAAATACAAGAAACAATAACATGGAGGGTGATTGGTTGGATTTTATCTCCTTACTTTAACTTTATTTATTTTTAAAACACTAAACTTTACCAATCATGTTATAGTTTTATTTTTGTTAGTCAAAGTCTATAACAAATTTCTATTAACTTGTACCAATCATACTTTAGCTTTATTTTTAAAGTTACAACAAAAAAATTAAAGCAAAATGTATTCTTATGCATTTTAGGCAACACCTACCTCTTTGTTTTATAAGCTGTAGAAACTGTAAAATGAAAAAAATCTATAATATCGAATTATTCGATAATCATAATAAAAATATCTATCAATATCTTATTATTATTCAAATATTTTAAATAACATAAAATATTATTTACATAAAATATTTTAATATTTTAAATATTTTATTATTATTCAACTATTCAAATATTTTAAATAACATAAAATATTATGTACATCTCACATTTTAAATAACAATAAACTTTGATACTTTATAGAAATCATTAATACTCGATATCTGCTCAAGGAATGAGTTGCATATAAAAAGCAATGGGCAAGTTCCAGTTCCAATATTCAGACTGTCATCAGAAAAAAAGTCTGCGTTGTTCAACTGGGTGGCTTCAGAAGTGAAGTTTCCTGATGGGTATGTTTCAAATCTCTCAAGATGTGTTGAGAAAGGACAAAAGTTCTCCGGGATGAAGAGCCATGATTGTCATGTCTTCATGCAGCGACTACTTCCCTT